>JANHMN010000001.1:261109486-261141247 GCA_030674055.1 Rhabdomys pumilio | reverse complement strand
ATCTCTATCTCTATCTCTATCTCTATCTCTATCTCTATCTCTATCTCTATCTATCTATCTCTATCTCTATCATCTCTCATCTATATCATCTATATAGATATCTATATCTATACTGGGAGTAATTACACAGATAAGAGATAATGTCATGATTCATAATATTATTTTTTAAATTATCTTTAATCTTTTTTTACAATACAAATATTATCGCCCTTCTGGTCCACACTCCCAACAGTTCTTTATCCCATTCCTTCTCTCTCGTCTCCAAGAGGGGAAGTATTTCTTTATGGCACTTTGAGTAGCACTTCTGTCCAGTACCATTAAACTTCAGTTGAGAAATCCATTGCCTCTTCATTAACACTCCCTTAGTTTGATTTTTCTTCCTCTTTCAACTGTAAGCATCTTTTTCTATAACTTTGAACTTAGACACTTTGATTATAATATGCTTTGGCATAATCTTGTTAAATGGGATATGCTGGAAACTTAAACCTTCCTGTAGATAGATATTAATGTCTTTCCATATGTTTGGGCAGTATTTTGAAATTATTAATTTAAATTAAAAAAATTCAGCACTTTATCTGTGTTTCTGAATTCCTATGACTTAACGTTTTTCTCTTTGGATGCTATAGTACACCTGTCTTTAAGGTCACGAATTTCTTCTGTTCTTTGAATGTTTATACTATGGATATATTTTATTACATTTTAAATTTCACTTATAGTATTTTGAAGTTCAAAAATGTGTTTGATATTTTAAAAGATAATATCAGTGTCTCTTAAAATTCTGGGTTCTTCAGTATTTTATAGATTTCACAATTTTCTCTATCTTCTTGATGTTTCCTGAGAACTGTGAAAACATTCATTTTGAATAATTTGTCAGACAGTTCATATAGTTCCATTTCTTTAGTGTCTGCTTTTTGGTGATTCTAGTCTGCCCTCATGAGTCAATTTTATATTGGTTTTTATATCTGTTGTTTTGCATTGATGTCTGTGCATTTGATAACCCAGTCATCTCTCCTAGACTTTATAGACAAGTATCACTGTAAACAGAAATTCCCATAGGATATCTGTGGATAGGAGGATAAGATGTTTAGTCTGCTGTTCTGGCACCAGAAACATGGGCAGTGGTATTGTCTTTGTTCAACTGACATCAGTGTTGAACTTCCCAATAATTCTCAGCAGGCAATATTGAATACTCAAAGTGATAGCCCGTGTTTGTGTCTTTGGTGATGATGACTACTAATATCTTCTTGGTCTCTTTTACGTACAGTGGGGAAAGTAGTGGCCTTTCCACTAGTATTTATAGTACTTTATAGCTGCTTCCCCTAGAAAACAAAACAAAACAAATCCAAACAAAACAAAACAGTGTACTGAAGCCTGGGACATGTTTATGAGATACCTTGTGAATTTATTTATAGGAAGGGGGTTATAACAAAGTCCCACACACTAGATAGGCTCACAGTGCAGGTTGCTAGAACTTAGATGTTCTGAGGTCAATGTGTCAACAAAACATTTTTTTTTGTACTATGAGATAGAACTTTTTCTTTGCTTGTTACCTATATCCTGGTACTTTGTTGGCTTTGTAAAAATTTCTCTTTTTGCAGATGGCTCTTTCAAGTTCAGAAGGTAGCCTGGATATATATATGTGAGATATGTCATATATATTCCTAGTGTCCTATAGAATATACATATACATATTTATATACATATACATGTGTATATATGTGTGTGTATAGTATATATATATATATATACACTATAATACTATTACATATATATATATATATATATATATATATATATATATATATTCAGTGAAACCTGCTGTACCCACACTGTGATGGCAGCTTAATTTAACTAATTATATCTTTGTTGTCCTCATTTCCAAATAAGGTCACATTCTAGGTTATATTTGAAACTCGGTGTATACATTTTAGAGGAACATAGATATTCAGGCAAACCAACAATGAATCCTTAATGAGTCACACTTTTATTTAGTTCTTTGTGTCTTTGTCTGCTGATTACTTGTTTAGTTTTGTCTTGAAGCTGAACATATTAAGAGTAGACTCATAGCAAACAGAACTCTGGGTCTCATAGCAATGCCAAGGCCCTGGGGTAATGGGGTGTAGATGAGGGCTCCATCTTGGAGCAATGACTTTTAAAATCTATAAGGAATTGGATATTCAGATTCATTTAGGTAGAGAACATGTAAATTTATTGATTAAATACAATCAAGAATGTGGGCATAATAAAAAGAACATTTAATCATGCAAGTCAAAGTGTGTGTTTCATCAAAAACTATGGCTTTAGGATTCACTAATATGAATAAAACCAAGGGCTTCACAGATTCATCGTGATTGTATTTTTTCTACCAAAATGTTATTTTTTCAATAATTGAACATTTGTTATTTGACTATTGACATTAAACATTTTTTTCCACAGGAAATAATTTCAATCTTTATTTTTTTATTGTAACTTCTCTTGCTCTCCCTTGGACATTATGCTCTCCCATTATCAGCTAAAGAAAGCAATATCAAAGAAAAACCTCTAAGCAAATAGTAAGATGAACCTATAAAAATAAATAAGCATCATACAAAGAATTAAGAATACTATAAATCAGAGTGAGAATGTGCTTATAAAGCCCCACCTGTAGATGAGAAGTGGTTGAACTGACAGCTGATGGGGGCGGAAGAGTCAGTTTCCTTTAGATGTGGTCCTTGATAAGCTGCTCTAGTGGGTGTCCCTACTCTCTTGTACACATTGGCAACACTAAACGAACTCAGTGTGTCTTTAACTGAGTACATGAGGTTGGGAGGGAAAAGTGGTGGTGGGTATGGAAGGAGATGGAGGAAGATAAGGGGGATTTGATTAAAACCATATGTGCACGTATAAAATTATCAAACAAAAATTTTAAGATATTACTGTGAATTTCAGGACAATCATAAATCTGGACACAAGGAATGTTTTCTGGGAGTTCCTGAGATCAATGCCTGTCTCTTTTGGGAAGATTTACATATAACATTATTTAATTTGATAACATCGATCTAATTACAGTTGGAGCATAGTAGTCATCAGTAGAAAGATGAGTCATGAGTTTTCAAATCCTCGACCAGCCTTCTGTCACATTTAGAAAATTTTCATTACTTTTCATGAAATTCTGAAAGCATGCTGAAATGAGTTCTGTGTGTAATGTAGCCCAGTCTGTTTTTGCTTGTCTTTCACCTATACAGAAATTTTGTTATCTGATGTGATATCCTTATGTTATCTATAAACTCATCTAGATGTTTGAAAAAGTGCCTGAGTCTGTCTAGTTACCTAAATTTAATCTCAACATGATTAAATATAGAAAACCCAACAAAGTATCTGACTTATGCTAACATTTTTTTGAGGATGAGGAATGCTAATGAAGTTATAGTTACAGGTGTCTTCTCACTGCTACTTGATTCTTGTGCAATGTGGTGATTATATTTCTCTAGCAGATCTTAGACTATTTTCTTAATGTATTCTATTAAAATCTTCATTAAACTGAAGATAATCTTCTTGTGTCTGATCAATAAATATCCTTGAAATTTGGTGTGGGAAAATGGAAAGGGGGCAAACAAGGCACTTTCCCCCTTTTCACCAATGCTGTTGAACCTTTTCAGATTACATTCTTTTCATGAAAGTAACAATTACATAACTTTGTAGAAACATGAGTTAGAAAAAAGTTCATGCAGTGGTCACTTAATAGGGCCTTTAAAAACTGTGCTTAGCTTTCTTTCCTCAAGCATCCCCATGCCACTTACAACCTGGAGAAGATACTAGATGTGTTTTATAAAAGGAGGGGGAGTCCTTGCTTGCCGGGGGCCACTCCATCCACGCCCCAGCTTGGGGTGGCGAGGGGGAGAGAGAGAGATGCAGCTTCTTCTTCTTTCTTCTCCTCCTCCCACCATCCGGTTCTTCTCTAGGTAGCCCCTATGCTGCTGCTGTGTGCTGATCTGCAGTCAGGGATCCTGTGGCCTGAGACTGGCACTAGTATCCCAGCCTTAAGACCAGCAAGGGGTTAAGTAAATAGCTTTGTGCTATCCTAAAAACTTCTGAGGGTAAGAGACTGCAGGCTAGGGTGATTAACACCTGCAGCCTAACTGCAGAGAATTAGGCAACTGGCCTTTGTTCTATCTCAGCAGGAACTGCTGGGCTCTAACTTAAGGCTGGGTTGCAGGAAGAAAAGACACTTAGAAAAGTTGCTATAGAGTTTATTAAGTGTAAAAGGTATCCTATAAAAGCTATCTGAGGGGAAACGTGGAAAGGTCCTGAGTGGGGAAGAAGAAAAGATTCTAACAAAGTAAAGATTCTAAGGGAGAAAAACTCTAGACAGGGGAAAGGAAAGGGCGACGGGGTCTTAACTGACTAACTCTATTCTAACTCTACTAACTTACTAACTCACTCCGTACTAACTCTCTAACTTCACTAACTGTCTTTGTCTTCAGTATTTATACACCATTCAGAGCACATGATCACATGTTACAAAGTTCATCACAAGTTCACACCAAAAATCGGATCATAAATTGAAATAGAAGTTTACAACACAGAATGTTTACATGAATATCCATTAGGAGTAATTATCTAACTAGACATTCATCACCTGTCTAGCTCCACAGGTTCGCAGAAAGTTTGAAACTATAACTTAAGAAATTAGTGAAGTTTTGTATAGATAACCCAGGCAATATTTTCTCTTCTGTCCCGGTACCTATAATAAATTGTGAATAACCTCTATTGACCTAGGCTAATGGTTTTATGACTTCTTGGAATGTGCTCTAAGCAGGAGAAGGTCTAGGGGCAATTAACTGATAACACTCAGGAGACTGGCAGAGTTCTCATTGCAGTTTCGACTATGCCTGAGGGACTTAATAGCAGTCCAGATATAAAAGAGCTTAATAATCATTGATATAATTTTAGGAATTCTTATAGGATCATCATTAAGACTTAAGAAGTCATCTATTGTCTATATAGTATCATTACAAGACAGTACATCTTCGTGGGTCTGCAGAGGTCTGCTACAAAGGGGTGTGCTATTGCTTAGTGATAGTAGCAAATGTCTAATAATAATAATAATGGGAAAAGCATATTAATAGCAGGAATCTTTCCTAAAATCACGTCCACCATAGCCTTGCTAATGGGGCACACTTGTCGCAGATTATATAATAATCCGAGGCAAGCATTTCAGGATGATCATCTGCCAGTTATTAGCTTGTCCCATTATAGCTCCTGACACTTGCTTTCATTTGTCATTCAACAGGATTCATTTCTCAAGGGCAATCTCTAGGTTGTACAAATAACGCACATGTTTTTGGCTTCTGCTTTTCTCCACATTTGTTTCCTTGGGAAAACAGAACTGGTTTCATGTTAACAGAGTAAGAAAGCAAAAAGAGTGTTTTGATTAGATACTGTCTTAGATGACTAGCAACTAAGGCAACAGAATTTGAGGGAGGAGGCTTCTTTGGAAGTGGAAGATCCATTAAAAGGCACCTCAAATGCAGCTCCTTTAGAGTTTCATGGGTGTTAGCTGCTCATCAGCTAGCTATCCTGAATGTGCCTCAGGTGAGGCTCACTGTTGTTGAGGAAGTGCTGTCCTAGCAAAAGGAAGATTTTAAATTCGCTCAGTAGGAGCTGATAGGAGGAATCTGCCTTCAACTCTGGCTTTCACTTGAGAGTCGCACTTTCTATACAGCACATGCCTACTAATATGGAATCAAAACTTGACAGAAAATGAGCATTGGAAGCTCGGATCTTTTTGACTGCCATGTTCTATCTACAAGAACAGTCTAACAGTGAGATGAAATATGCCAGTTGTTCTGATGTACAGTGTTCATCCATTCAATCCAAGATTCAAAATTTTTTTCTAAGTGCTAGTCATGTTCTTTATTCTTGGGATACACCACTGAATGTAATGTAAAAGCAAAATTCTTTCTTTTGTAATTTATTTTTTATCCAATGAAGAGCACTTACTGTGTGGTGTGCCACTTAGACTATATTATACACAAGGCTAGACAAGGTCAGAAAGTAACAAAAAATTGACCTTCACAAATTGAATGAGTTAGGCTGCAGTGACTAATAAATGAGAAATAGATGAGGAATCTCAGAAATCCTCTGATACTGAGATGGCTCAGCACACATTTTACATCTGAGTATCACACACAGAAGCCCTGTCCTACTAAATAATGCCATCTACTTATTTACATTCCACGTCAGATGTTACACAAATTTAAACTGTCTTACTATCAGTCTTTAATAAAAACTTTGGGTTCCTATTGTGTGCTACATAATCATTGACACAGAGCTGATTCTATTTTTGAGAAAAATTTATCTGAAGGGATATGGCTTGGAAAAATAAGCTTTCTCTTCTGTTACTGTGTTTGGTGCTTTATGCAAAACAGTACAAATGATTTTCATACTATTAAATACAAGCCAAATATTTCAAGAACATTTCTCTACTATAAAACAGAAGGTAATGTGTTTGCGGAGCACTTTGTCAGGCCTCACTTTGGGAAGTCTTATGTAAATAACAAGTGGACTAGAACTTACATTTTCAATTTTAATTGGTAACTGTCATGGTCACCCAGATTCTTTGAACAGATTATATGTATGTCATTTCACATGCTAACATTATAGGACATATCCCTTGGGAGAATAGTGTTTCCTCTAGTACAGTTTATCTATTGAATTGTATATACTCCCATTTTAAGTATTTATCCTTTCTTTGTGTCTTTGTATTGCATTTAAGGCATCATTGATTTTGTTTTTGGAAAAAAAATCTGAAGAAAAGTTATTTCAGGCCAGCAAATAGGAACAATATTCAATATTTGATTTTTCAAGGAGGTACTAGTCTTAACAGGAACCAAAATATTAACTGGATAGGAGTCAACTCAAGCCATCATTGATTGAATATCTATTGCATTCAGTAATAGGTTCAGTAAATATTATGTCTTCCTCAGTAACTATAACCGTCTGTGTTTAGAGACAGGTTTTATTACAATGGACAGACAGTATGAAAACCAGTCTTAATGAAGGACCTGGCTTATCTAGCCTTTGGGAAAAAAGTTAGGGTTTAAATTAGTAAAAATAAATGGCCTTTGATCCTGATAGAAACAGTAAATGTGAATTGTATTATTCTTAAGTCTACCTAGATCTATTGCTTAGAAAAATGAAATACTC
Source organism: Rhabdomys pumilio (assembly GCA_030674055.1). NCBI lineage: Eukaryota > Metazoa > Chordata > Mammalia > Rodentia > Muridae > Rhabdomys > Rhabdomys pumilio. The sequence continues at coordinate 261,134,059 of JANHMN010000001.1, read as the reverse complement.
AGAATACACACTAAGGCTTCTCACCAATATGATTTAACAAAGACTAGAATGTCTAGAGATTCAACAAACCAAAGCTATAAGGAAATAAACACAATAATAGTCAACAAATATTTAGGCAAATTTTAGCGTGGGTAGAATACCCTGTGGAAAGTCTCCCTGTGTCTCTCCTATACTCATGCTCTCTGTGTTAAGTAGTTTTGACTGTCTACATTTTATAGATTTAGACATGTGATCTGGACTCAACAATTTAAAGTGACACTAGAGTCTTTGTTACTCTTTCTGTATCAGCTGTCACTGTGAAAAATCTGTCAATTTGTAAAACACTCTTATTAGTCTCTACAAAAAAGACATTGTACAGATGGAAATATGGCAGACCAAAGCCATCGTACCTACAACCAACAAAATAGGAGATACTATGGAGGAAAAAATTGACTGTAGAAATTATAAGAGAGAAAACACTGTGTCAGAGACAAAAAGAAGAACGTTTTGAGGAAGTAGGGGAGTCTCACAGAGAAAATTTTGTTAAAAATTCAAATGTACCAGGCAATTATATTCTGTGTTAATTTCTCAGGTTTCTCAAGGATAGGACTCCAGCCTCCTCTGCTAGTGAACATACATGAGGAACCATGATATTGTAAAGATAATTTTAGAATGGAAAGTAATTTTTTTTCAAAATGCTTCTTGCTAATACCTTTTCCCTCAACCCGTAACTAGAATAAGAGAAATTAAGACACTTTCAATAAGAGTAGGTCATAATAATTCATGTTGTTCTTTTTGAATTGCTTTATGCCATTTGCTTCAATGGAAACAGCTCTAAAGTTGGTTATTATATTAATTACTGGAAGAATAACATCTTCCAATGTATTCCAACATAAAGGCATCTGTCTTCTCAGTCATCTATCATCTGTCTATCTATCTATCTATCTATCTATCTATCTATCTATCTATCTATCATCTATCTATCTACTTATCATCTATCTACCTATCATCTATCCCATTGTCTTTATCCATATCTCACAATTCCTTGTACTAACACAAAACTGATGTTTTGTTAATGTTTATGACTCATTCTCATTCCTATCTCATTTGTTTATTCACACTAGAGGTATAACCTAGAGTTACCCAATATTTGAAATAATAGAATGTCCAGTTTGTGACATCTTAAGCTGCATTTTAAAAGTATTTTGTTCATGTTGAAAATGGTGTTTACTTAAATGTCACATGATATATACACACACATATATATATATATATATATATATATATATATATATATATATACTTCATGTTAGTACCTTCCCTCAACCACTAACTGGAATAAGAGAATGTAAGAAGCTTTCAATAATAGTAGGTCATAATAATTCATATATACATATACATATATATATATATATGCATAAATAAAAATGGTTGTATGTCCATATTTTACTAGTCAGTTCTGTCTCATTATTATGAATTTATTCCAGGTCTTGTGTGTGTGTGTGTGTGTGTGTGTGTGTGTGTGTGTGTGTGTGTGAATCTCTAGAGAAGTTGAGCATTTATATTAACATTCTTTTGTATCAGATGTCACATTAAACAGTCTTTTTCCCTCTTAGATACAATAGTGAATAGCTCCCAGAAAATAAGGGAGGCACAGCTTTTGAAGTCATGGCAAAAGCAATGCTTGCATATTTCTCTGACATGTGGGCCTCATGCTCCTAGATTCATTTTCTGGAGATTCAGCATTTTACTATGAAAGGCTTTTCAGACAGATGGTATGCTGACACTATGCAATGTACACTACCCACCTTGCCACAAGTCACATCTCTATGCTGATGAACAGAGCTGATGGAAAGTGTTAGTGTTGATTGCAATTCAATGAAGCTGTTTCCATGTCTGTGCTTTGCTGAGTCTACATGATTTTTAGAAAAAAAAAAAACCTTAAGATTGATAAACATATCTTAGAATCAGTATGTTGTGCTGAATAGACATTGAATTTTAGTATAGCTAAATGCTAGATTCTGCTCTCCTCTCTGAGAATGTATTTCAGAATGAATAACTTGGATCTTGTTCTGAGGGGAGTGCTGTAAATCAGAAGAAAGCAATGTTGAGCTGACAAACTCTCAGGTAGATTTAAGTCCCTCTAAACTTCACAGTGGAATTGTGTGCATCCATGGTAAGATAAAGTGATTCACACTAATATGTTAAACGTAATGTTCTACTAAAATAGTATGCTTTGTCTTCCTTAGACTGACCTGGTCTGATCTAATAGCTTTTCACTCCTGATGATCATTCTATTACATACTACTTTATTTCACTCGTGTTCTATGAAAGAGTTGCTACTCTTTGACTCGTTGTAGATTTTTTATATGGTAAATTACAGCCAGATGTGATTTTATATATTCTGTAATCTTTCACATACTTGAAATGCCACCAGAAAGTAATGCTGATAGTGGAAAGATTATAAATACTAGCATATGTATTCATGAGACTTGATTTATAGTCCTAACATTTAAAATCTATATATATAGTCTTCAAATATTTTCTCATTTTAAAACATTTTGCTAGTGTATGAAGGAATCCAGAAATTAGTTACATGTTTAGGGTCAGCTGATGAAGGTGTTGTCATTAAGTTTATTATTTTGAAGAGTTTTGAGCCCACTTTGTCTTCTATAAATTCAAATTTATAATTTATTCCTTCTTGCAAACATTTTACAGAAAGAACTCCCAGGGAAATAAATATTTGGTTGGTAGTGTAAAATAAAGAATACACACTGGGATTTGAGGTGTCTTATTCTGGGACTTTTCCTCTGGGTGCCTATGGCATGATGCCTTCCTGATTTGGCTATCATGAAGTAATTGCAAGTGATAGCATTGTTTTTGGAGAAAAGACAGATAATTTGTGATAGTACTGGGTCATGTATGGATCTTCATGCAACTATGCAACACCTTATACACCTTAAATATGTATGTATACATACATGTATACACGCATTTATAAGTAAACATATGGGTGTATACATACAAACAGGCAAATATAGACACACACATACACACACACACACACACACACACACACACACACTACAGAGTGACCTGCATATCTCACCTCTAAATCATTAAGGATCTAATATGTAATTCAACCAATGTAATCTACATATTTCAAAAAACTCAAAATCTATACAGAATTTCTTATTTCCATGATTCCATGAAAAGAAAATAAGTAATCTCAAAGTATTTGACAGCTTTATGAGCTATCTCTACCACACTGAGGTTTTTATCTCATCTTTCTTCTAAGCTTTGGTAATATTTTTTGCTGTAAATCTCTCTCTCTCTCTCTCTCTCTCTCTCTCTCTCTCTCTCTCTCTCTCCCTCCCTCCCTCCCTCCCTTTCATGACCTCACATGTTATTTTCTTTCTTTGTATACTTCTTTACAATTCTTCACCACAGGAGCGAGACAGATCCAGACATGGGATAAGGAAAGGGACAGGATGAGGCAGTTAAATAGAAGTCCTATGGAGTTAACTGTGTAGTAAGGCTGAAGAGAGCTAAGTTTCTGTTTGTTGTTTCTGTTTGTTTTGTTATGACTTTAGGCTTTTAGTGGGTGTTACCTTGGCTGTGCTTGCTTAACATAAAGGGAGCAGTTGACCTGCGGTTTTCAGGTTTAGAGATTACTAACTTCACTATCATATTTATTTCAGGCTCCACCCTCATTATTTTATGGTTCTATTTCCAGATTTCTGGAATAGGTAATGAAGTAGAGGTGTAGTTCTAGGTATATTAATTTTGTTGTTACTCTTTTAAAAGTTGATGGACCAAATGAATGTAAATCTCATGCCTTTGATCTTTAAATTGAAGTTTCACTCCTTTATAAACCGTTTCATCAAATGCCACATGTGAACAGATTTTTCTGTAGATTTTTGTCATAGGCTGTGTATATTCTTTTGTCTTATAAAAATGTTAAAGTTGCTATGAGAGCCTTTCACGAGTTTAAAGTACTTGAAATAAATCCAAATGGACTGCTCTGATGTTTTATGCCTTCATTATCTTTCCTGGGATTTCAGTGATACCTAAATCAAATATAAAATTCACAATTTTTCAGTCCTTTATTTGAAGAAGTATTTACAATTGTGATTTCATAGTGAGATGAAAGTGTTAAAATTTGCAAGTTATTATTAAATTGAAAAAAAAGAGGAACAATTTTGAGTGAAGTAAGTGTGGGCCTCCTGGCATCTGAGACTTGAAAACTAGCTATCAAGTATAGAAAAATGATATCATTTTTTAACCCCAAGTATCTTAAATGCATATGAATTCTTACCTCAGTGTGCAAAGTAAATTACCTATAATATACTACCCACTGTAAGCTATATTTGCTGCCTTCTAATATATTATGATTTAATTTTCATTTCACCCTAGAAAGCATTTTGTGCTTGAATATTTTTCATTTCCCAGGACTCCAGTTATAAATGACACAAAATGAGTATGCTGCAAGGGAGGAAACTTAACCAGTTACATATTCCTTGTGGGTGGTTATATAATGTCTCAGTGCACAAAGAACTTGGTAAAGCCTAAATGTAAAGCCTGAACATGAGTGATCCTCAGGCTCTTCATGTGACTATTTGGGAGACACAGAAACAAGCTTTATTTTGATCCATGTTATAAAGCTGTTGCCAGACACCTTTGCTTAAGTCGGAATTCATATAGAGATAGTAATGACTGCCCATTTTCATGTAATCTGAGGATCTCACTCTTTCTCTAGAAAATTAGAATTACAATACAATATCAGCAATTTCACACAAGTCACATTTTTATTGAGAATTGCCTCAGGATCTTGCAGGATGAAGGAAAAGCAGTCAGCTAGGGAGAAACAATTTTATGGGTATGTGCATGGATGAGTTTTACACCTGCTTCTGTCATGGTCATCTTTACTCCTGCCTTCATCACATTCCAGTTGCTGCTTTTAGGATGGATTGTATTTAAAGCTAGAAGCCAACAATTTCTTTGAAGTGGTTCTTCTATTTTATGTCATTACCTGTGATATGTACATTTATCTTTGTCTGAATACCTTAATATGAGCTTACTCTCATTGCCTGGTGACCATCCATGTTAACTTTTCTCCACTATGTCAGTCAACCTTTTCTGTTACAAACTTCTTGGTTGCTGTTACATCACATGATGGCTCCCCATGGCTGTGTATACACAAGCTGCCTTTGTGGTTTCCTTATCCCATCACATGTTGGGGCATAACTTCACAAGGACTCTTTTTCTTAAATATGGGCTAGTATAAAATAGAAAAGTTTGGTGCTGGAGAGATGTCTCAGAAGTTAAGAGCACTGACTACTCTTCTAGGAGTCCTGAGTTAAATTCCCAGTCTCCACATGGTGGCTCACAACTATCTGTAATGGGATGCAGTGTGTCTGAAGAGCACAACAGTATACTCACATTAAATAAATTAGTTTGTTAAAAAAAATAGCAAAGTTTTAAATTTTTTACTGACTCAAATGCTTTATAAAGCCAAGTTTTATACTGTCTTCTAACAAGTTTGTCTAAAAATAATGTATCTATAATCAAAAATGTGTTCCTTTTGTTAAAGATTATAATTTTCTTGGAACTATTATAGCTCAATAACTAGAACTTCCATGAATGAAAATCCCTTATGTTCTTGTTCTAGTCTTAGCAAAAATTATCCTTTATGTATAATGCTCTTCTTTCCATCTAATGAGGAGAGTTAACAATTTGTATAATAATTGATTAATTCTCATGAAAGATTATAAGCTGGAAGGAGACAAAAACAATCTTTCTTTTGCTTATTTCCGTAATCTTGGAATTCATAATTGTGTCAAATGTCAAGACAATGTTCAACATATGTCAAATAATCTAAGAAATGAGCTATTAAAATCTTCCCTTAATATTAGTAGATATTGTTCTTGATGTATTCCCCCTCCCCATTTCCCCCAAAATATGTTTGGTTTCCACTTTGGCAGTTTGTCCTGTCTGGATAAACTGGGTTAGTAGAGAATCAGAGGAAGTAGATATGTTTTATACATTAATTCAAAGATTTTGATCTAAGCTCATAGTTAAATATTTCTCTATCTTGTATAGCTTAGATTGTTTTAAATAATAGAATAAAATTGTAGTAGGCATTTGTAAATTTGTAGTTCAGTGTTGCTTATGTTTGAGTTACTTGCAATTACACCATTCACATTAGCCAAGAAAAGTGGTGTTCCAGTGATTGAAGTTGTTTCATTTCTCAAAATGTACTAAGTGTTTTGTTAAATCTATTGAAGTTCAAATAACTGTGATGCAGTGACTTAATTATTAGAAAAATACTTATCTTTCTGTTGCTTCTTCAGTTGTTCAAAATAAGTATTAAAACAAATAGTATCTTTTATATTTCCTCAAATTCACATATTGTATGAAGAATGAGCATTTTAAGCCAAGTGTTTTCTCTGTACATCTCAGATGTCAGCACAACACATAGTAACCAAGCACTCTTCAGGGGTCACAAGTATTTCAGCAGTCAGCTTTACTCTGCAACAGTTTAGGATGAAAGCCTATTTCATTTTATCTTACAGAGAGTTGAGGGCGGTCAGAGGAAACCCATATATAGAATGGTTCATAACTGTCAGGAAGAGATGGAAAACTGTTTATTTTAAATTATGTTATTAAAAGTAGCTGGTATTATGCAGAGCAACTGTGAGTTAGGGATATCAGCACTTTTGAGATATCAATATTTAGTCTAAGTATAGCACATGATTTTGAAGAAAGACACCCACATACAAGGCAAGGCACAAAGTTTACTTTGCTCCCCCCCTTAATGTGTATATTAGTTGTCGTTTGTATCATTTCCCAAGCAAGTGAAGTTGTCATATGGGCTATGATAATCGTATCACTGTTACACACACACACACACACACACACACACACACACACACACACAATGTTTGTTTTCTGCACTGCCAAGCTGTGCATTTCTACTTTGCACAGACAGCATAATGCTGAGCCTTGTCTTAAACCGAGCCCTTCTTCCCTTGTGGAAAAACAAGATAAATTCCTGCCTCTAAGATCTCCAGTCTAACAAAGCACTATGCTACCAAAGCCTGGAGACCCAGATGTTTTTTAAGTAAAATCAGTACATAAATTTTATTTGCAGGTCCTTATTGAGTCTGTTTATTTGAAAGAAAGGTGGTAGATAATTAAAGCTTAAATAACAACAAAATCATCAACAACAAAAACAACAAAATCTCTTATTGTGAATACCAATGATCCAGGGCAGTGATGTTCTTTTGCAAATCTTTCCAAATGGTTTGTTATCATTAAAGAAATGTAAGCATTTGATAAACATTGAGCATTTGAGAAATTTTTTAATTAGTTTAGATTGCTATAGCACAAAGCCATGATACAGTCAGCTTATAAACACTTTGAGTTTAGGTTTTAAAGTTCCACAAGCCAAAAAATTCAGTATCAAAGTTTACATTATTATTTATAGATGGTGCATTCTTCCTAGGTCCTTACATGGTGGAAGGGGAAGAAGATCCTTTGAGCCTCTATCATAAAATTACCCAATTTCAAGGCCTAATCACCACTCTCAGGGCCTACCTCTTAGTCACATTTGTGATTAATTTTTAGCATGTATGTGCATAAACTGCATAAACATTCAGACCTTAGCAGCCAGGAGAGGAAGAGGGGAAAAAAAAGAATTTATGCTACCATCTTTAAAAAGACAAGCTTTTGCTTTCTTCCCTACTTCCTTTGGAGTAATCTAATAGGTACATATGGCAGAGCTAAGCTTTAATGTGGAAAAGGTGAAGAAAATGTGAAGTTTGCATAAAGACGTGAAGATTGAAAAGTCAAAAAGGAAAGTTGGAAGACTCTGAGGCCAGAGGTAGTGAATATCTGCAGCTGAACAGCACTTTCAGAATATGATAGTGCAATTGCACTTAAGAACTCACAGCAGCTGTAACTGCAAGCATATGACCTGCACAAGATCAATCAGTCCAAATCCTAGCAAGGGATGGAGGAGCTAATGAAATTCTACAGCAACCTGGGGACTTATTGGCAAGTGATGGTTGTTGGAAGAGGAAATGTCAGTTTTCTTTAGAGATTCTTCCCCTAGAGGTTACCAATGCTCCTATCCTCATGCAAACTAATTTGACTCAGTGAGTTTACAAAAAGGGAATTTGAAATTGGGAAGAAATCATGGTGGGAAGGATGGGGACAGGTTATAGGGGATGGGTGGATTTGATCAAAATTAATTATATGGATGCATGAAATTCTTAAACACTAACAAAACAATTTGAGATACAGAAATGGCCTTTCTCTTTGGCAATTAAAGTATGATAAATTATCATACCTCATTAACTCTGATTCGTTTCTTAACTGATAGGAAAAGGACCTCTAAGAATTATTTCTTGCTTGGTAACATAGCCTTAGCAACAGTCATGATGCTAAGGAAACATGTGTAGCCCAGTCTGTAAAGAACAAATCAGTCTTGAGGTAGAGAATCCACTAGCACAGGTCAAGTGCACACACAGCAGAACTCACTCTCCAGTTTGTTGTATTCTTTTATATAAAAAGCCTTAGGTAGCAAATAAAGTTACAGTAAGCAATGAAAAAGATGGATAGTTAAAGATGTGAAGTTAGTCAAAAGCCAAACTGCAGGAATTCTGGCATAGATTTGATAGTTTTTCACAGATCTATGAATATATATCAACTATTTTGATTTCTTTTTTTTTTTTGTTTGTTTTGTTTTTTTTTTTGTTTTGGTTTTTCAAGACAGGGTTTCTCTGTGTAGCCCTGGCTGTCCTGGAACTCACTCTGTAGACCAGGCTGGCCTCAAACTCAGAAATCTGCCTGCCTTTGCCTCCCGAGTGCTGGGATTAAAGGCATGCGCCACCACTGCCCGGCTTAACCAATTTGATTTTAAAGAAATTGTAGGATGGAGAAACTTAGAGGTTCAGAACAGTTCAACCTGTGGAAGCAGATGGATGTCATTGGTGGTAATCTGCTTTGTATTTTATGTGGGTGATATTACTGTTTAAAAGCATCTCAGTGTGTGTGTGTGTGTAACTTTGCCACCCGGCTATAAACTAAAGAGAAGGTCTTGCCTGGTTCCATGTCCGTTTTTGTTAGAAAGCCTAGCACAGCTTCACAAAGCAAAAATGCTCTGATTTGTTCGCAGATGTAAGCATTTGCTAACAGCAATGTGGAAGAAGTTAATTTTGAACCCAAAATTTGTGTAAAGGCTTGTACAATGATTTTCTCCTTTTTGAAATTTAAAATGGGACTCTTTGTTTATCTTTACTGCATACTAGTTTACCCAAATGATTCTCAACATTCTAAGTGAGTGGCTTATTTGTTGTTCTTGTGAGCATTAAACTGAGGAATCTTGGATATAAAGCTAGATTGGGTCATTTACTTATCTTCTCTGAGTGTCTGTCTATACATACCTCTCTAGAAGACTTTAAGAAATTGAGGAAGGAGATATTTGGCTCCTATGGGATGATTCAGTGTAGGAAAAAAATCAAATGCCAACAAAAATGAGGGGCAAATATCACCATCTCTTTGAGAAGAGTTAACTTGCCATCTTGAATAACTGATTTCTTGCTCTTATGATCTAAAAGTCAAACTCAGGAAGGCAAATGGCATATTTTCTATAATTTGTGGATCATTTAGAAATTTTATCATTTTTATCATTTATAGAAAATAAATGTGTTTTATTTTCTATAAATGATAAAACTGTATATGTATATATGGCATGCAAATAGAGTGAAACTAGGTAGATGAATGAAGGTCTAAAAGGAGGGAAAGATGGAAAAACAAATAGGATAGAAGAGAATGAGACAGGGAATTTGGTCAAAACACACAAGGAATGTGTGAAAATGTTCCTATGAACATTGTGTGATGCATGATGAAGATACATTAATCCATCAGCTGCTCTTTGCTTTCTTCCTCTCACTTTCATTTGAGTCAGAGATGCATTCAGGCATTAAGAAGGAGTCATACCTGTTTGCCAAGCTTTAGAGAATTGACATAGGCAATCTATTGTTCAAAGCATGTGGCTCACAACAGACCGCACCAGGCAAAGGGTTCCATGTGAGGTTTATTCAGGAGATAGGGCAAAGGTGATGGCAAGAAGGTGGGGAGGGTGAGAAAGAGAGAGAGAGAGATAGAGAGATAGAGAGAGAGAGAGAAGAGAGAGAGAGAGACAGAGAGACAGAGAGACAGAGAGAGACAGAGAGAGAGAGAGAACAGGGGGCTCTGCCTATTTATATGGATAGTGTTCCTACACTTTGGTGACTCTCATTAGGGAAAGTCACAAACATTCAAGAAACATGAATTCATGGCCTACTTGTACTGTGTTCTTGGCACTACTCAGCACCACATGGTGAGTTATTTCCTAAGTATCTGATCTCCCTACTGTCTTTGTTTACTGTCTTACTTCTGAGAGACTTTCTTTCATTTCCTCCAATTCCTACTACCAAACCTGCAATGTTAGCTATACCTGAATCTAGTCACACATCAAACCTGTAGCAAGCCTGTTTCTCCACACTCCCTTTAAACCATTCTTTGCTCATGAAATGCTAGCCTGCCACCACCATGATCATCTGGTGACTACTTCATGTGCTATCACTGCTCTAGAGGCTGTAGGAACTAGGAGGATGGAGCCAATAAATGAGATGGACTAAAATCTCACCCAATAGCCAACTTTATTTAGAGCCACAGATAATTTATACTCTGGGGGTTAAGAATGGTCACATAAATGAAGTTCTCGTAAGTTTATGCTATATGAAACCCAAGGGCAAGCTGCAAGTGGCAATTTTTTTTCATAGACTCACATAAAGGATAGTTTCAACATTTAATTGACTAACAAAAGCAAGAATGAGAAACATGAAATAAATTCACTTCTATCTTGTCAGCTCTTTACCTGCAGGTCCAGGCGAGAGGAGAGAGGTCCTGGTCCCACCAGGTCTCTCTGGGGCTGAGTGGAATGGAGAGTGTCAATGGCCCAAAAGAAACACACTGAGCTGGGAGTCTTGTCAAAGCAGGAACTCAATTTTATGGCATCAGCCTCCTGCTTATATAAATTTGAGGCATAGGGAGGGGGATTTTTGGTGGTGTAAGATAACATAGAAGGCGGGGAAGGGTGATGGAGGGTGTGAGGTGACTGACAGGGCCAATGGCAAAGCTTTATATCAGCAACAGTGAGGCAGAGGCAGAGCCAAACAGGTCTTGCTGAGTCACCCTGATATGGAAGTGATTGAGATAGGTCTCAAAACGAGTCAGGCTTAGGCTCTCCCACAAGGCTGCAGAAACTTGAGCTAGGCTTGGGTTTGTCCTCAAGTTCCAAACCAGGGCCAAAATGGGGTCCAACACTATCTCCTAGTGGAAAAACAAAAACACATTCCAAGAACAATTTCATTGTTTTGATAAAACTTACATCACAAGACTTGGAAGTTTCTCAGAGTGATCAGAATTCTCACATGACTCCAAACCTGGACCATATTCCAACAATTGTATTTTCCTTAAGTGTTTTTCATATAATACAGTCTTTAAAAGTTGCATAAGTCCTGAGAGTCACTCATCTCCCAGGTCTCTGGTATTTTCTAGAGGGTCCCACTGCCTCTAACCTCCACAAGGCTGCATATTTCCATTCATTCTGCTGGCCCTCTGGGCTTCTCTCCTGTCCCCCTTCTCCCTCATACTTGATCTTATTTCAGTTTCCCCTTCCCCTCCCCTCTCCCACTCAGGTCCCTCTCTCTCTCTGCCTCCCGTGATTATTTTCTTCCCCTTTCTGAGACTAAAGCCTCCTCACTTGGGCATTGTTGCTTGTTATGCTTCTTACAGTCTGTGGGTTGTATTTTATGTATTCTGTACTTTTTGACTAATATCCATTTATCAGTGAGTACATACCATGCATATTCTTTTGGGTCTGGGTTATTTCACTCAGGATAATATTTTCTAGTTAAATCCATTTGCCTGCAAAATTCATGATGTTCTTCTTTTTAATAGCTGAATAGTATTCCATTGTGTAAATGAACCACATTTTCTGTATTCATTTATTCATTAAGGGACATCTGGGTTGTTTCTAGCTTCTGGCTATTATAAATATGGTTGCTATGAACATGGTGGAACATGTGTCCTTGTGGTATTATGGGGCATCTTTTGAGTATATGTCCAAGAATGGTATAGCTGTGTCTTTCAAAAGAACTATTTCCAATTTTCTGAGGAATTGCCAGACTAATTTCCAAAGCAGTTATACCAGTTTGCTATCTCACCATCAATGAGGAGTGCTTCTCTTTTTCCACATCCTCACCAGCATGTGCTGTCACTTGTATTTTTGATCTTAGTCATTCTGACTTGTGTGAGGTTGAATCTCAGTATCATTTTGATTTGCATTTCCCTGCTGACTACCAACTTTGAACATTTCTTTAAGTGCTTCTAGGCCATTCGAGATTCCTTTGTTGTGAATGCTCTGTTTAGCTCTGTACCCCATTTTTAAATTGGGTTATTTGGTTTTATGGAGAGTATCTTCTTGACTTCTGTATATATTTTAGATATTAACCCTCTATCAGATGTAGAGTTAGTGAAGATTTTTTCCCAATCTGTATTTTGTCATTTTGTCATATTGATGGTGTCCTTTGCCATAGAGAAGTTTTTCAGTTTCATAAGATCCCATTTATTAATTATTGATAATAGAGCCTGACCCACTGAAGTTCTGTTCAGGAAATTGCGCTCTGGGCCAATAAGTTCAAGGCTCTTTCCCACTTTTTTTTCTATTTGATTCAGTGTATCTGTTTTTATGTTGAAGTACTTAATCCACTTGAGCTTTGTGCAGGGTGATAAATTTGAGTCTAATTTTTTTCTCTTACATACAGACCACCAGTTAAACCAGCACCATTTATTGAAGATGCTTTCTTTTTTCTACTGTATAGTTTTGGCTTCTTTGTCAAAGATCAAGTGTCTGAAAGTGTGTGGTTTTATTTCTGAGTCTTCAATTCTATTCCATTGATCGACCTGTCTGTATCTGTTTCAATACCATGCAGTTTTTATTACTATTTCTCTTACTATTCTCTGTTCAGAATTGGGTTTGCTATTTTGGGTTTTTTGTTTTTCCATATGAAGTTGAGAATTGCCTTTTCCATGTCTGTGAAGAATTATGTTGGAATTTTGATGGGGATTGCATTGAATCTGCAGATTGCTTTTGGTAGGATGGCCATTTTTACTGTATTAATCCTAAGATTCAATGGGGGTGACCTTACCCAAAATGCCCAGCACTGAGAAGAGGGAACTCAAAGAGTCCATCCCCATTAGAGGGATGGGGTTATGAACCCATAGTCAAAATTTCTGACCCCAACTTGTTCCTGTCTGAAAGAACTTCAGAGACAAAAATAGAGAAGAGACTGAGAGAAGGTGGTCCAATACCCTGCCCAACTTGGGATCCATCTCATGGAAGGATGCACTAAGGCCTGACACTATTACTGATGTTATGATGTGCTTGCAGACATAAGCCTAGCACCAGCAGCTGACTGAGACAGATATGGATACTTATACCCAATCATTGGACTGAAATAAGAGACCCCTGTAGTTGAATTAGGAGAATGATTGAAGAAGCTGAAGAGAGGGCAACCCCATTGGAAGACCAGCAGTCTCAACTAAGCTGGACCCCAGGTTGCTCCCAGAGACTAAGCCACCAACCAGGCAGCATACAGGGGATGGTCTGAGGTTCCCCTTCCCCTCAGCACATATATAGCAGAGGACTGCCTGGTCTGGTGAGAGAAGATGCACATAATCCTCAAGGGACCTGAGGCCCCATGGAAGGAGAAAGTATGGTGCGCGAGGAATATGCTCTTGAAGGCAAAAGGGAGGAGAAATGGGATGAGGAACTTAAGGGGAGGCAGTCTAGAGGGAGACGATGACTGGAATGTAAATAAATAGAACTAATAATAAGATAATAAATAAATAAATAAATAAATAAATAAATAAATAAATAAAAGAAAAAGTTGCTGAAGTTAAGCACCTAACAAAAATAAACCATTCGTTTAATTTGAGATAAATATCATCTTCAAATTAAGGCATATAGACTGTTTCACCTCCACTGAAACAAAGTGTCTTTCCTTCTCAACAGGAATGCAAGTCCACCTCTCACCCATTAATAACAGAGGGATAATTCTGGCTCTTGAAGCACTAGGATTTGTAGTGTGTATATCTTACATAAACTGAAAAACTTGCCTGCAGTACAAGTACAATATAGGTAATTACCTTCTCTACTACTTGTTACTTAAGAGAACCTGAACTCTAACTTCCACAAGAGAGAAGCAGGACCATCAGCCCCAGTGAAGGTTTGTCCAGGTGAAGATGGAGTGCTTAGCCAATATGGAAACAGAATACAGATATCATTCTCAGGACTAGAAAACCAAGAATCTTGGAAGATTTGAGAAGAGGAGAAAAGAAGGTGATCAGGTATATGGATACCGTAGCCTGAAGGAAGTATCAGCAGAATAATATTCATCAGGGTCAATAAACATCATAAATTAAATTATGAGCCATGTTCTTTTAAAGGCTAAGAGATACAGATACTGATGAACCCCTTCAGATAAATATTGGAATAGACTCCAATTCATTGGAGTTTCAGTTAATGAGTGAGAATGGATTAGAATGCAAAAGCAAACAGTGAGCAACTACTTGAAAACTCAAAACTGTCCTGACTATTGGTTTAGCTAAACATATTAAGATGGCTTGTAAAATGTTTTCAGTAAGTTAAAAATTAGAGTTGCTTTCTTTTCATTTTGTCTGCACAGAAGATTGATGCATAAGGAGGCATTTGAATGTCATAAATTATGCTGAAGCATTGCCTCCACTTTAGCTAAGCATGAGACTCATTGAAGACATTTGAAAAATACTCATATTTGAGCCCTGTCCAGAAGGATAAGTTTCAGCAGATCTATTCTCTGGGAATCTATACTTCTGTGAGCTCCACAGTGCTTGAGATGTCCCACAGTTACAAAGAGTTGACTGCTGTCTGGTTTAAAGCTACTTTGATGGGTTTACCTTAGTCCAGTCTCTCAAAAATCTCTTAGCAAGATCAGCAGTGGCAATGTACACACCTCAATTCTCCTGCATCACTCTCTGTTTCTCCTAGGTGACCTTATCTGGCTTTTTAAAATGTCAAATATATATTTTGCATTGTATTGTGAATTTCAAAGCAGTTTTCAAATGATCCTGATAGAGGGTTAGTAAAATAATTCTAAATACATATAATTAAGTATATTATAGAATGGGAAAAGAATTAGTTGTTTTTCTTAACTTCTCTAAACCTTCATTTTCTCACACATAAAGGGGAATTAAACAGATCAAACTAAAATTCTCCCTAGGGATACTTTAATCATTAAAAATCTTATTGATTAATTTATTTACTTTACATCCCAATCATAGCATCCTCTTCTTTCTTCCCTTCCAATCTCTCCCTCACTTTTGATGGTGTTCTTTGATTTACAGAAGTTTTTCAGTTACATGGGGTCCCATTTATTAATTGTTGTTCTTAGTGCTGTTGGTGTTCTGTTCAGGAAGTTGTCTCCTGTGCCTAGATGTTCAAGATTATTCTTAACTTTCTCTTCTATCAGATCGAATGTATCCAGTTTTATGTTGAGGTCTTTCATCCTCTTAAACTTGAATTTTGTACAGGGAGATAGATTAGGATTTCTTTGCATTCTTCTACATGCAGAAGTCTAGTTAGTCCAGCACCATTTGTTGAAGGTCTTTTCTTTTTTCCTCTTGTGTAGCTCTGGCTTCTTTATAAAAAACTCAAGTGTCCATATATGGATTTACTTCTGGGTCTTCAGTTTGATTCCACTGATCAATCTGTCTGTTTTTATGCCAATACCATGCTATTGCTATTACTGTTGCTCTGTGGTACAGCTTGAAATCAGGGATGGTAATAAGTTGATAACTTCAAGTTCTTTTGTACAGGATTGTTTTAATATTCCTGAGTTTTTTTGTTTTTCTATATGAAGCTGAGAATTGCCTTTTCAAGGTCTGTAAAGAATTGTGTTAGAATTTTGATGGAAATTGCATTGAATTTGTAGAGTGCTTTTAATATAACCAATTCATGAGCATGGGGCAGCTTTTCCTTCTTCAGATATTTGAAGTTCTTGTGATACAGGTCTTTCACTTGCTTGGTTGGAGTTATACAAAAATATTATTTGTGGCTACTGTGAAGGGTGTTGTTTCCTTGATTTCTTTCTCAGTATATTTATTGTTGTATATAGGATGGCTACTAATTTGGGGGTTTTATTTTGTATATAGCAACTGTGCTGAAGGTGTGTATCAGCTGGAGGAGTTCTCTGATAAAAACTTTTGGTGTTATTTTCATATCTGTGAGTGCAGATACTTTGACTTCTTCCTTTTTAATTTGTATCACTTTGATCTCTTTTATTGTCTTATTGCACTAGCTAAAACTTCAAGTACTATATTGACTAGATAGGGAGAAATTGGGCAGCCATGTCTTGCCATGGTTTTATCAGAATTGCTTTGTTTCTCTCCATCTCATTTGTTTTGACTATCAGCTTGCTGTATATTGCATTTATTGTGTTTACTTATGGGCCTTGTATTCCTAATATCTCTAAGACTTTATTATGAAGGGATGTTGGACTTTGTCAAAGACTTTTCAGGATATAATAAGATGAATATGTGCTTTTTTCCTTTCATTTTGTTTATATGGTAGATTCATTTAATAGATTTTTTTATGTTAAACCACCCCTGCATCTCTGGGATAAAGCCTCATTGATTATGGTGGATGATGTTATGATGTGTTTTTAGATGTGGTTTGTATTTCATTGAGTATTTTGCCTCAATGCTCATAAGGGAGATTGCTCTGAAATTCTCTTTCTAGGTTGAGTCTTTGTGTGAGTTAGATATCAGGATAATTGTGGCCCGATAAAATGAACTTGACAATGTTTATTCTATTTCTATTTTTGTGGAAAAATTCAAGGAGTATTGGTATTAGCTGTTCTTTGAAACTCTGGTAGAATTCTGCACTAAAACTATCTGGCCCATGTTTATTTGGTGGCGGGGGTGAGGGGGGTGAGGGAGATAGTTGGAGAGATTTTGAATAACCATTCCTATTCCCTTGAGGGTTATAGGCCTATTTAAATTATTTACCTAATCTTGATTTAACTTTGGTGTATGGTATCTATCAATAGAACCTTCCATTTCATTTAGATTTTCCATTTTTTGAGTGTAGGTTTTTGAATTAACACCTAATAATTCTTTGGATTTCCTTGGTGTCTATTGTTATGTCCTCCATTTCATTTCTGATTTCTCTATTTGAATATTCTCTGTTTGCCTTTTGGTTAGTTTGGCTAAGGACTTGTCTATCTTGTTGATTTTCTCAAAGTATCAACTCTTGGTTTTCTTGATTCTTTTTATTGTTCTCTTTTTAATTTACTGATTTCGTACTGTCTCTGAGTTTGATTATTTCTTGCCATCTACTCATCTTGGGTTTGTTTGCTTTTGTTATTACTTTCTAGAGCTTTTAGATGTGTTACTCAGTCACTAGAGCTCTCACTGATTTTTTTTGTGAAGGCACTTAGAGTTGAAGGCACTCTTAACACTGGTTTCATTGTGTTCCATAAGTTTGTGTATGTTGTGCATTCATTTTTTGTTAAATTCTAGAAAGTCTTTGATTTCTTCCTTGACCCAGTGGTTGAGTAGGGAGTTGTTTGGTTTTTATGGGTTTTCAGACTTTCTGTTTTTTGTGCTATGGTTGATGTCCAGCTTTAATCCGTGGTGGTCTGATAAGATACAGGAGGTTATTTTAACTTTCTTTTTCTAGGTTTTTTTCTAGTATCTTCTGTAAGGCTCGATTTGTGAATAGATATTATTTAAATTTGGTTTTGTCATGGAATATCTTGCTTTCTCCATTTATGGTGACTGAAAATTTTGTTAGGTGCTGGCATCTGTAGTCTATTAGAGACTGCAAGGCATCTGCCCAGGCCCTTCTGGCTTTTAGATTCTCTGTTGAGAAGTCAGGTGTAATTCTGATAGGTTTGATTTTATGTCACTTTTTTCATTCCTTTGAAGCTTTTAATATTATTTCTTTGTTGTGTACATTTAGTGTTTTGATTATTATGTGGTGGTAGGATTTTCTTTTCTGGTTCAGTCTATTTGGTATTCTGTATGTTTCTTGTATGTTTATGAGCATCTCCTTCTTTAAGTTAGGGAAGTTTTCTTCTACGATTTTGTTGAAACTATTTTCTGGACCTTTAAGCTGGGAATCTTCTTAGGATTGATCTTATCATAGTGTCTCATTATTATATTTAACATTTTCTATGTCTGATATATTGATTTCTTCTATTGTGTCTCCAACACCTGAGATATTTTTCTCCATCTCTTAAATTCTGTTGGTGATGCTTGAGTCTGTAGTTCCTATTCTCTTACCTAGGTTTTCCATCTCCAGGTTTTCCTCTGTTTAGGTTTTCTTTATTGCTTCTATTTCCATTTTCAGGTCTTGAACCGTTTTATTCATTTTCTTTACCTTTTGTATTTTTCTGCATTCCTTTAAAGCATTTATTCATTTCCTCTTTAAAGGTCTATATCACCTTCTTACAATTGGATTTGCAGTCATTTTCTTGGGCTTCAGCTGTTAGAATATCCAGGGCTTATTGTAGTAGGATAGCTGGGTTCTAGTGGTACCATATTGCCTTGGCTATTGTTTATTGTACTTTATGCTGGCCTTTAGCTATCTGGAGTTTTGCAGTTATTACAGGATTAGATGCTGACTTCAGTTTATTTTTGTTGGATGGGTGATTTTGTTTGTTTGGTTTTTAATTTGTTTTTTGAATGTTTTCTTTTTTGTTTCTGTGTTTTCTTTGTATACTGGCCTGAATGACCTGAAATTCTGGTGACTAGCTATTCCTCAGGTCTAGTAGGCTGTATCCCCTTAGGTTTTTGTGGCTTTCATGTCCTGTGGGGTTTAGGGTGCTACCTTTGACCCTGGGGTCCATAGTACAAGTGTGGTCTGGGGTCCTTGGTGCTTGTGGGCCCCAGGAAATCAAGCCAAATTGTTGGCCAAAAAAAAAAAAATGAAGTCCAATTGATGAGATGTAGTTTAAAGCTGATCAGTGTGCTTTAGAAGAATATGGTGTGAAGGTCTTGGGGAAGGACCAAGCAGAGTTCTGGGGCAGAAAATGGGATGCTGGGTATTTGATGCTATTTGGGGTATTTTCAGGGGAGTTGGCAGCCAGGAGTTTAGGGGTGGAAGGGACTTATCTGGTGTCTCTGAGGCTCCCAGGCCTCCAGAAAAGCTGATCATTGACTTTTTAAAACATATTTTAAATGCCTTATAATGGTCACTGAAAAACGTCAATTGTTTATTATGGGAAAAGATCAATTTCTATTTTTACTGAATAAAAGATAATACTTATGTTAAAGTTCATGTAACTCTTGCGAGGAAACTTCAGAATTGGAGCTAATGGCTCTATATCTTTCAGCTGTGTTTTGGTGACTAATGATATATTGTCTCAGCCTGAGCTACCCCACGTTTGAGAGCCAAAAATGTCTCAGACCACTCTATCAATGTTTGAACCCGTACTGCCAAAAGCCTTGGGGGCTAAACTGTTAGAGCTGTACTGCCCCAAGCTGCTCTGGTCCGTGGGTCAGAATTCAGCAAGAGAGAGAGCGAGGACTGACTCGAGGAATGGAGACCAGACAAAGTATGATTCAATCCCATTTATTCTTCAGTCTCTCTTCTTCTCTCCAAATCCCAAGTCTTGAGTTCCTAGTCCTAGTGCCTCCAGGTTCCAAGTTACTTCTTCCAAGTGCTAAGTGCCTAATGTCTAATGATCTTCCAAGTGCCTAATAACTAACTCCAAGTTGTACTCTTTCTCTAATGCCTAATCCCTACTCAAAGTTGTACTGCACTCTTCTGTCTGCCTCTCGCCTTTTATATGTCTCACTTCTAAGTCACGCCCTTAGGTCTTATCTCTAGATCTGATCTCTAAGTCTGCCCCAAGCTGCTCCAGTCTGTGGGTTGGAGCTCAGAAAGAGAGAGAGTGAGAACAGATGTGAAGAATGGAGACCAGACAGAGTGTGATTCAATCCTGTTTATTCTTCAGTCTCTCGTCTTCTCTCCAAGTTCCTAGTTCCAAGTTCCTAGTTCCTAGCACCTAATCCTAGTTCCAGTTGCTAGTCTCTTTCCCAGTTCCAAGTTCTTTCTCCAAGTGCTAAGTGCCTAATGTCTAATGCCAAATTCTGTTTCTTCTGAGTTCTCTAGTCCAAGTGTCTTCTACCTAGTGCCTAATAACTAACTGCAAGTTGTACTGAAACTCTTCTGTCTGCCTTTCGCCTTTTATATGTCTCACTTCTAAGTAATGCCATTAAGTCTCAGCTCTAAACCACACCTTTACGTCTCACACACCCAAGGGAAGATCCTGGGTATCTAAAGCAAGATGTTATCAGAGTGTGCTCAGCTGTTGGCTGTTGTAGGCTATTGTAATCAAGTCTCCTATCAGGGTATATGGCTCAAGATGGCTGCAAAGATGATAGCCACCTACTGACGGCTCCCCACAATATAGCAAATTTCAGTTAATATGTCTGCTTTTTGGGGAGATAACTTTTAAAGTCTGCTTTCTGCGAACTCTACTGAAGCTAGAAAACTAAGCTGAAACAAGACAGCTTTTATTTTATACCCGGAAAAAGGATGCAAGTAGTGAACCTGGCATGTATTTTCCATGCAGACAACAGCATCCATTAAATTCTTAATTTTGTGAAAAGTAATTCCTTAGGTCTTTTGGCAACATAGCAGAGAGTAGTGTATCTGTTGTGAGTGAAAATCTGTGATGAGCAGTTCAGACACTATATCCAGGGACAGTCTTCCAAATTCTTCTCAGAAGAATTTTTTTTCCTGATGCCTTTCAAGTACACAAAGGATGGCAAATATGAATGATTAAAGTGTAATTGGTAGTGTGTTCTATCATTGATGGTCTTAAAGGTGACTGATGTTTGAACTTGTTCTTTATTGACTCCTTGGTATCCAGAGCCTTTGCTTTGACTGGGCTTGTCATGACAGAAGGTTAACAGACTAATATACTCTTGTGCTGACATGAAAGAAAAAAAAAACTTCCCCTCTTTACCAGAGTAGAAGACTGAATTTAGCTTCAGGCCTTTGTTACGACTTTAAACGGGAGAAAATAGTTTTTGAATGGATCTATCTAGCCATATGACTTTCATTCACAACTATTTATTCTTTTTATTAATTTGTTATTAAGAATAATTACAACTGTATTTTTGAGAAAGAAGGTTATATTTATTTATTATGGCTTTTGGCTATTTTATGGATAAATATAATCTTCTGCCATAAGTCACCAGCCTGTGAGCACATAGGCTCCAGCTGTATATGAAGGAAAGGATGGCCTTGTTGGTTGGCCATAGGTAGAAGAGGAGATCCTTGGTCCCATGAAGGCTGGACACCCAGTGTGGGGAAATTAGAGGATGGGAAGGTGGGAATGGGGGTGTGGGGGAGCACATCCTCATAGAAGCAGGAGTAGGGGGGATGGGATGGGGGTTCCTGGGCAGGAGGGATGAGGTAAGGGGATAACATCTGAAATGTAAATAAAATATCCAATAAAAAACAAATAAATAAAATGTGTAGAAAATGAGTAACATTTGGCTTTGAATAAAAATTGCCAATTATTTTTGTACTTTAAAAATTCAAATTAGTCAATGAGTCTGGATCATATTTTGAGTTGCTTCAGTTAATCTTGGATCCAAGTTATCATATTTGATATGACACACAATATTGCATAGTCTTCATGATTTCTTTCTTATTTCTTAAACTTCGCTACTTAGACACAATTTAAGTGCATAAACACACACACATATTATTTTCCCAGAAACTTTGTATTTTTGTTGTTGCCCTGCTGAGAACAATAATGCTCAGAGGAGAACCAGGCATTAGAAAGGATTTTCAGCTAGTGAGTGGTTGTACTAGCTGGAACATAGCATTTTCTAGTCCAGGAACTCTCACATGGTACATTTATAAAAGAGAGTTCTTGCTGCTGAATTCCATTATCTCCTGTCTCCTCTGATTCTTTCCATTACAGAGGAGGAATTTATGCTAGTATTTTCAAGGTTAAAGCTTTCATATGCACTCTCCAAGGAATAGTCAGTTATACATATGTGAGATGAGATTGCATTTGGTACCATGGAGCTGCTCAGATAAGCAAATGACATTTTACCATTTAAAAATTAACCTTTTTTTTTCATTTATCTAGATCTGTCAGCAGTTAGAGAAAGAGACAGAGCAAGAGAGATAGAAATAGTGAAGATGGGGGGCACTTTGAATGGGTAACTGATCACACAATTAAAGTCATCAATACTTTAAATCAATCAAGTCAAATATTGAGGGGACTATGCTCCTACTAAATTTTATACCCAGAATACCCAGCTTGGCTACGTCTTCTCTTTTTTATTTATTCGGTTCTGAAAACCCTTTATTTCAATTTTCTCTTTAACATGTTGGGTACATTTTATTGGAAGCTCCATGAGAGAAGGATGAAAGTATGTTGCCATAGTAATTGTCTCCATGTAATTTGGAAGGCTATCATGGGAAATTAGACAATTAATAAAATGTTGTTATAACAATACCATCCTAAATGATTCTCAAAGTAACAAAATATAATAAAGATAATATCTTTGCATTTTAAAAATCATGTTCCCATGGAAATAGGACTCCCAGATTCTCATAAGGACACACCACTAAGATAATACAGAAAATGAACAATGGCATTATTAAAATAGAAGACAAAGCCCAAGCATAGTCACTACTTAAATTTAGCATTTTTACATATTCAGGGTTAGTATAAAATTCCATGTTGATTTTTTAAAGTCAGTTTTCGTCACTTTCCTTATTCGTCATCCCTACCCACAGATGCCTGAAAATGAGCACATATTTGATAACTTATCACCAGTTCTCATCTTTGACAATTCTCTGTATTTGAGCACTACGTGCAATATAATAACCTGGTGAGCAGAATGCTGCTATCACCTTTATTCTGCAGAAGAGAAATTGACAGGCATTAACCTGTCCAAATAGCCAAGCTGATAATCGATAAAGCTGAATTTTGAACTGAATACTACGTTGAGGGATAGAGAGGTTACTCGGTGGTTAGGAGCAATTGTTGCTCTTTCAGAAGATTTGAGTTCATTTTTCAGCTTACAACCATTCAGAACTCCAGTTCCAGGCTATTGAATGCCTTCTTCTGATGCATGTGGTGAATATACATGAATGCAAACAAAATATCTATACACATAAAATTAATAAGTCTAAAAAAATTTAAAGAATATTTTTAATAAAGAAACTTAGCTATGATTATCTTCCCAGAATTTATCTAGTATAGGTCACAAAAGAAAATTTTAACTGTTACTTATTTTATAAATTAACAAATATTATTTTTAAAACATTTTTTATAATTAAATAACATCATACCCTTTCCTTATTACCTTCAAAATTCTCTCATATACTTACTTCTCTTTGTTCTCTTTTAAATCTGTGACCTCTTTTTAAATTATTGTTACATGCAGATATGGATCTCTCTCTCTCTTTCTCTCTCTCTCTCTCTCTCTCTCTCTCTCTCTCTCTCTGTCTTTAAATAAAACACTCTGCTTTGCTGTTAGCACAGAAGAGAAGGAAGCAAATTTGGGATTGAAGTGGCTAATCTCAGTTGTGTTACCTAACAGGAACATCTCAGCACTCTAAAATGGGGACTAAACTAGGCTGCATTTGTCCTGCAGACTCCTTTCCCCTCTCAGGATTATCCCATGCCTCCCTGCCACTAGCACCATATGTTGCTACTTTAATGACTTGACTTAATGGCTTTACATCAACTTTATTTTCTCTTTCAGACCATTTACATAACACAAACCCACTGTGAGAAAATGTTCTGTTTCTAAAGTGAAATGAAGAGTTATGCTATTTCAACCACTTACTTAGTAAGAAGAGAATGGTTACTTCAAAGTGTGAAAATAACCAAAAAGGGCCCAGATGTAACAACAGAATTCTCTCTTCTCTACTAGAAGACATGAGCTTTTCCTTTATGTCTGATATTTTTTCCCCAGACAAACTTTAAGATTTTGAGAATCATGATATGTTGTGGTCAGTGTTGGCAAGGCTTCCAGAAGGAGAGAATTGGTGAGCTTTGTTTCACCTCTGCTTGGTTCTAGAATGTTTTGAATAGGATGCTCTATTCCATACAGTGCTACCTGTACTGAGAAACTAGAGAAGGGAAGGCTTGTGTACAATGCTACTTTATTTTGTTCAGAAGTCTGGATGTTAAATAAGATAAAATCATTGTGTCCAAATATAATACCCAAGAATTGTGAAGATATGCAAAATGTAAACTTATAGTCTGGTGACAGGTATATAGTTTAGTATATAATTATTAAAGAGAACTCAGAAAAACTCTATAAAATATTGACAGAAATAAGTACTTAGGCTCAAATTTTCTTTTCTACAAGGCATATCCTATTAAAGTAATTGATAACTTGTGTGAGAGAGGCCCATGTAAGAATTCTCTCCTAGAACCACAGATTAGGTAC
>JANHMN010000001.1:261057072-261109476 GCA_030674055.1 Rhabdomys pumilio | reverse complement strand
ACTCATGTCACTAAAAAATCTCAAAATGTCTTAGGAAGTAACGAACAGTTCTCTGAGGTCTCTGCATCAAGTGGGTGTCTGCGTAAACCACTTTAATAATGATAGAGAGATTTGGATATGTCATGTATAATGGAACAAGGTAAATCTAGTAAGTATATGTAGTACTAGGTATGCCTGTTTGGCAAGCAGATAAAACGACCATTCAAGATTTCCATCTGTGAAAGTTTTGCCACTTTGAACAAGGGATATTAACATGGTTGTTAATCATTAATGAGGAAGCAATTGCTCATTTGATGTTCTTTATCTTTTCTCTTGATGCTTAACAAAGCATTGTCTAAGAAGGTAGAGTTAGAGGATATCTGAGTGCCTATAAAGCTAATATTTGTCATTTCTCTGATGATTTTCATCTGAACTACTAATAAAGATGCAAAAGATGGAATGAGTTGCCATCTTCCTCCTTGTACAATCAGAGATTCCTTATTTTAGACCTACATTTTCTGATTTCATTTACTTCATCTGCTATGTTCTAATGACACACAGTGAGTGTTTGAGCAGAGTAGGGCCCCATTTTAGCTTGACCATTGTAGAAACTTATATATCAGTTGCCACAAGAAGTATGGTTTTAGAGAATGATAATACTGAAGAAGTTCAGTAAATTAAATTGTTACACTGATGAAAACCATAGACATTGTCACAGCTCTGTCTACATCCCAATTTTCAGTAGGGATAAACTCAGCATTTCTGCAAAGAACAAGTTTAATTGATCTTGGACAGACAGAAAAATGAGGAGAGTTACAGAGTCAACAAGTGACTCAAGATAGGTAGTGTCAGAGTGTCTCAGGGCTCATATCTTTGTCCCTTCTCTTGATGAACAACTTGCTGACTTCTGAGGTTAAGAAATATACTGATAGCTTTATACTCTTCATATTCTGAGTTGTATCTCATTTTTCACATCAATATTTTAAATATGAATAGGTTACATATATTATATCTATGTGAGTAGCTTTAATTTGTTTATTTTTCAAAAGGATCACTACTCACTAGGTAGCCCTGAAGGCAAGAGTGACATTGGACTCTTAGGCTTTTGTCTCCTGAGTATCTAGACTACAAGCTTGTGTTATCACATCTGGATATTCCTGGAATTTTGATTATTGAATATTTTAGCCTCAAAGTAAAACTTGTTAATAAAGTGTCAAGTTTATTTCATTAAATGTGCTATGTATTGCATCTGATTAACTTTGGGCCAATTTATAACTGAACAGGATGAAATCCTGACAGCCTCATTATGAAATCTCCCTCTATCCTCTTCCCTCCCCTCCTCTGTCCTCTTCTCCAGTTCTGTCTTATCCCTTTAAAACACATTTTGAGAGATACAGAGTAAAAATGACTTGTAATAGGCATTTGAGCTTAACCCCTTATTTTTAAAATGTCATTTCTCACTAGAAAATAGACTTCTCTCTGCCCCTTTGATTTTTTCCACAATCAGGTCCTGAGTCTCATGGCTCAGACATTGACATTTCCCAAGGCTTATTTTTGGGTTATTGATGTATTTTAAAATGTAGTGTTGATGTTTTGAGTTCATTTGTCTTTTTGCATATTTGTCCCTTTCATAAAATGTTAGGGACTTCTATGGCATCAACAGTACTTGTAAAAATAATTTGTATTCAGTGTCTTGCCAAGTAATAGCAATAGATGAAAATTAGGAAGTCTCATACTGAAGAATTCCCACCAAACCTACCTGGTGACTTCCTGCCTGCTTTCATTGAGCTCTTCCAGCTTTAACTATCATGTCAGGAGTGTTGATTTTGATAGTAATCTTAATGCCTAGGTCAATAAAACACACTTGGGTGTGTCTAAAACCACATTTTCAGAGGTAGTTAGATTAATGAACCAACTCTTTGATTAGATAACTTAAGCCTTTAAAATATGATGATGAAAAGTTGAGAATAAGACTTAATTGTAGGAAGTTGGTCACCTTCAGTGTGTCCTTGGAAGTATGTCTTTCATGTACTCTTCCTGTATTCCTCTTTTCTGGCCCTGTTCACTATGATATGACTTGGCATGCTCTATTACTCTATAAGTCTTCTGGTGAGCCAATACCTCTGAAATCATGAGCCAAAATAAGTGACTCCTCCTGTTGATCTTAGAGCTTTAATGAGTCACAGTATTAAATTCAACTAATATAAATTAAAGTCATATTACATAGAATTATGAATCATTAATTTTTTCATCTATGTATGATGAAATATGTATGGAGATATTTTACTAATATAATTTATTAATAAAATTGAGGGTATGATAATAATTTTAGAAAATTTATTGTTTTTTACAAAACCAGATAAAATAAAGCATACAGTTTCTGTATGTATCCTTTTGGCATCCTTTATTGTTAACAGTTTCCCATTAAGACATTAAAGTTTTTAATGACAGTGTCTATTTTCTTGTATCTAGTTCTTTTTCACTAGATTGCACAACATTTTGTATAGCTGGATGACAGAAAAGCTATTTTAATGATGTATACATTTAGTATAAATAAAAGTGTTGTTTATTAGAAGTATAACATGCATACCTAGTGTGCTTAAAATTTCTGTTAACAAGTCATAATTTATTTTCTCATGCTATTCCCCAAATTATAATAGTGACTTTAAATCTCTCTAAGATTTTACATAATTTAATGCAGAAAAGTGGGAGAGACAAAGTTAGTTTATTTCTACAAATTTATCACCAATTACTTCAACAATAACTGCTGTTCACTTTTGTGCTGGTTATTTTACAAGCTAGTTATATAAAATCAGGCTCTTCCACATTTGGTTAGCAATTCAGAATCCTTAAATATATGTCCCCAAAGTTCCTTTCTTAGATGACTTTGGATTTCCTAGAAGTCATCTCTGAAAACACTATAGATAGTGTATGTGTGATACACAATGAACTTCAAGTCTTAACCAGTAAAACAAGTATGGCATACTAAAGCTATTGTTATATTGGCATTATTCTTAGTTTACATAAAGAATTAATAAGTCACAAATATTAAGCCTAGGCCACACTGAGATATGCTGAGTGGTGCTGGCATTGCACAGAGAAAACTACAAGTTTAAAAGCTGCTATTTTCATAATGTAATACAAAAGCAAAACAGACATCTCACGATTATTTGCATGTGATTATCTATATGGGAAATTTTTTAACAGCATCATTAAAGGGATACAAAAGCTAAAAAATTTTCTCTGGGCAAAACAGATAGTAAAGCAAAATGTTCACAGTTTGTATTAAATTTTAGCTTACTTCCTTAGAACAGATTCCCCCAGATTAAGATAAATGTACGAATATCACTCATTGCCTGACATTTTTAATAAACTCTTTTCTGTGGAAGGGAGTTGGTGGTTCTGAGAGTGTACTTGTTTCTCCACAGACAAGTTGGTTACAATAACTAAGGTGCAAAATAACCTAACACAGGTCCAGGTGGTTAACAGGTAACTAATTATACCTTGGGGTGGCTGTTGATAAGAGGGGCATGGGGAAACGTTCACAAGCTTTTGTTTCTTGGAAATTAGGTTGCTTTAATACCTATAGAGAAAACTTTAGATTAACAAGTCAATAACTTAAATGGAAGTAATCAGGTTTTAATATATATTATTGCCCATAAGAATGTTTAGTCTCCAGAGGGTGTTGATACTTTGAAAGTCTGTAGAAGACTGGAGATTGTTCAGTGGTTAAGAACATTTGCTGCTCTTCCAGAGGATCCAAGTTTGGTTTTCAACACCCACTTCTGGCTGTTCACAACCACTTCTAACTCCAACTCTAAGGAACCTGATCACATCTTCTGGCATCTAAAGGCACATGCACATAACACACACACACACACACACACACACACACACACACACACACGAAATAATAATAAATAATAATAATAATAATAATAATAATATAGCTAGGTTGGGTATTAGGTTACACTTCTGATTGAGCATTACCATACTTATAAAGCCCTTGATTAACATTTTAAAAAAATTGTATAAAAGCCAAATGGAAAAGGGGGGGCACGGGATAGGGGTTTTCTAGGGAGGAAAAATGGGGAAAGGAATTGGCATCTGAAATGTAAATAAAATATCCAAAAAAAAAAAAAAAAAGAAAATCTCTTACCCAAAAATTAAATAAATAAATAAATAAGGTCATTGACCATGGAAGAATTAAACATTTAAAATAATAATAATAATAAATAATAATAATAATAATAATAATAATAATAATAATAATAATAAATTACTTGTATTTTGTAGACACCTAGAGATGGAGCCCAGAGAATGTAAGCAGTTACTGGGGACTTGTACTTGGGTTTTTTTCTTTCTGGTTATTTCTTTCTCTCCTTCCATATTAGTCATGTAATGCAGAGCTCTTCTTCACCACATATTCTAGAAACCATGATCATCTGTCTAGGAGTAACAAGCAAGGACGGTGCCCTCCGAAATAGGGAGCCAAAAAAAAAAAACCTGTCCTTATGCTGTTTTTGTCAGGTATTTGATCCCAACAATTTAAATGTAACACATATAGGAGGCTTTGGGTGAATCAGCCAGATCTTACTGAACACAATAGAGGGACTAATACAACACAGAAAGTTTGGTTTTATTTTTGTTCTTTTGCACCTATCACACTTGTTGGTAGAGGTGCAGGAGATACCAAGTCTACAATGAAATCAAGGACTTATGTGCACTTGCTAGCCATGACAGTTCCTCTGTCAGACTATCCCAGTTATCATCCTGGGAGAACAGAGGGGGCATTTCTGATAAGACAGGCTACACAGTGAATTTAAAGTATGGGGACTGTTTTTCATATGACCACTAAAAGTGTACAGTGCATGAAACTGTAAATTTTGGGGAACACTTATTATGTATTCATCTGGGTTTGTTTATGAGCATTACAAGTATTTAATAGATCCATTTCCCCATGCAGACAATTATCATTTTTGAAACAAAAAGAGGCCTAGCAAATCAAAGCCACTGTACCTTCGAATATTTTGTTTGTTAATTTAAGACTTGGTAATACTATATGGCCTCAACCTCTTATGTAGATCAGGATGGTCTTAAATTGTGGCAATTTGGCCTCCATCTCTGTAATTAAAGGCTTGTGAGACAATGCATTTTCTAGATAAGTTGTTCCCATGTCTATATTACAAAACAAAACAGAACAAAAATCAAAAGCAAAAACCAACAACAAAACAAACAAACAAACAAAAAACACCCATGATGAAGACATCTTTGATGTAAATAAGCTTGCCTGTGGTCTAAAGTATGAGCATCGTATTTCTGTAGAAACAGAGACAGTTCTTGGGTCAGCTCAGCTCCTAAACACACTTGCCATCATAAGACAAATAAATCCCCAATCATTCAGCTTCATCAACTGTTTTTCAGCCATGAAGAGAAAAATCTGTCTTTTATAACATTCAGATTGTTGTTTTCTCACTGAAACTTAGAAGTAAGATATATATTTGCAATCACACTACTTCCTTTTGGTTTTCATAAAAATCATTCTGTTCATTATGTAGTCATGGTTTTCTGGGCTTGTTCTAAGAAATTCATTTGTTAGCATAGTACTCTCAATTGGGCACATTCTTATTAAACATGAACTCATCACAGACAATACCAATAATTTTGGGATACAATATCACAGGGTTCAACTATTAATTCCCAGCTGGAACTGTTAATATAAAACATTAAGGCAAATGTTTACTCCAGGTGGTGATGGTGTAGGCCTTTAATCCCAGCAATTGAGAGGAAAAGGAAGGCAGATTTCTGAGTCAGATGCCAGCCCAGTCTACATAGCAATTTCTAACACAGCTAGGCTACAGAGAAACCCTATCTAAAAAAATAAAAAGAAAGATAAACAAGTGTTTATATTAAATGTTGGAAGTTTGCCATGAATCTACTCCAAGTTTTTTTTATTCTTCAGCTTTGTTGTTTATTCCAGAAAATGGAACCTAATTTTCTGGGTTTATTAATTTAATGAGATTATTAATTTCATCTTTATTAAATTGAAAGTTTAATTTGATATGCCTTAGCAATAGCATTTTTTAGCAGTTTACAGATCAGAGTGAGAAAAGTTTTTGAAGATACTGGACAGGAAGGTATGTTATAAGTTGCATCATACTTCCTGGTCCCATGGTAAGGATTGTGTAATTAAAAAAAAAAAGATGGATCGTCCAGTCCTAGGCAATAACGCAAAATGATAATAAGCAGTATCTTAGAGCTTTTTTAGAAAAAAAAAAAAGGAATTGATCTTCCTTAAAACACAGCTATACCACTGCTGGGCATGTACTCAATGGATGTTCTATCCAACCACAGGGACACTTACTTGATCAATGTTCATAGCAGCCTTATTTTTAATAGAAACTGGACACAACTTAGATGTCCTTCAATAAAATAATAGATAAAGAAAATGTGGTATTTAGACAATGAAGTATTACTGGGCTGTTTAAAAAAATGACATCATGAAATTTGCAGACAAATGGATGAAACTAGAAAAAAAATCATCCTGAGTGAAGTAACTAAGAATAAGAAAGACAAACATTGTATGTACTCACAAGTGCGTATTAGCTGTAAAGTAAAAGGCAATCATGTTACAATCCACAGACTCAGATAGGATAAGAAACAGGGAGGACTCAAGTGTGTCGGCTCTGGGAAGGGTGTGTGTGTGGGTGTGTGTGTGTGTGTATGCATGATTCTCCTGAGAAGGAAAAATAGAATACTGTGAGTGGAATGAGGATGGGTGGGATGTTAACAGGAGGGATCAGTTGAGGGTAGGAAGAAGGGAGAGAGTACTGGGAGAGATAACTGGAATTGGGGGGCATTTGAGGGAGAGATAGAAACCTAGCAAAATGGAAACTTCTGGGTGCCCAGAGCTAAAACTCCCAATAATGAGGAATATGGAACCTGAATCTACCATCTCCTGTAACCAGGCAAGACTTCCAGTGGAGGGATTGGGACAAAATCCATCCACAAAACCACCTACAATTGTCCTTCCTGCAAGATGTGGTGGGGTAGTGCAGAAATTGTAGGAATGGCCAACCGATGAGATCTATGCCACTAGACGGGACCCAAGCCTAACACTGTCAGGATGGTCAAGAACCAGAGACTGGATAGCCCAGAGATGTAGGATAGAACCAAATACAACTAGAAAAAAAGCCAACGAATGTGATTCACAATGATAATCTGCTATATTCATAGACGAGATAGCATAATTGTCACCAGAGAGGCTTCATCCAGCAGCTGATGCAAACAGATGCAAAAATCCTCAGCCAAACATTAAGCAGAAACCAGGGAACCCTGCAGCAAACAGGGAGGAAGAATTGTAGAAGCCTGAGGGGATGAGAACACAAGAAAATCCACAGAATCAACTAACCTGAGCTCATAGGGGCTCACAGAGACTGAAATGTCAATCAGGGATCCTGCATGGGTCTAGCCTAAGCTTTTCTGCATATATGGTATATCTTGGTCTTCTTGTGAGACTCCAAATAGTGAGAGAAGGGGTTGTGTCTGACTCTTGCCTGCTTTTGGGAATCCCCTTTTTTTTCCTATTGATTTTTCTTATCTAGCCTTAATATTAAAAGAGTTACTTAGTTATATATAAATATATATGATGTCATGTTTGGTTGATATCCTTGAGAGGCCTGCTTTTTTCTGAAGGAAAGCTGATGAGGAGTGGATTAGAGGAAAAGAGGAGGAGGTAGGGAGAGACTGGAAGGAGAGGAAGGAGAAGAAACTGCAGTTGGGATGTAATATATGAGAGTATATATTTAAAATTATCTAAAAAAGAAATACAGACAAACCTTTTAAAAATTAGCAATATCTGGTTAACCTTAGCATGTACAATTATACTTTTAAGTTCCCATTAAGTGAAATGAGTCTGTTATTAGCTTTCCCATCGCATTTTGGTGAACAGCATTCAGAGCTTTCATAAGTCACTTGAGATGTTCAATCTAATCATACTTATTATTGGTTGTAGACAATGTCACCTTGGTGTGACCCATATCATAGGAAATGTTTTTCTTATACTTCTTTGAGAAACGTACAGCAGGTATAAAAGGAAGGTCACAAAAAAAGGATGCACTATATCATTATGTAGTACAGAGAATGGAAAGAAACCATGGTTTATGTCAATGACAGGTTGTAATTTGAACAGTGCTAGGGTCCTCCAATAAAGAGAAAGGAGCCTGAATCAGTCAGAGTTCTGTAAAGGGTCATAGAAGAATTTGGTTCTATTTTCCTAATTGAAGGAAGTTAGACAATAGACAACATTACGTGCATGTTTTACCAAGACCAGTTGGGTAAAATAGGAGAGTGTGTCAGCAAGGGAGGACCACTGATTCTGGTTGTAGAGATCTTTCTGGTCAGAATCCACAGAAATGAAGTTAAAAGCAGTCCTTCAAAATAACCAGATATTTTCACCAGAGGGGACTGCAGGTGGAAATGTCTTGAGTCAAAAAAAAAAAATGCTAGATGTCAGAAACTACTTACTGTTGTATTTTATGTTGTATTTTGGAAGCTGGCAGACTGTTGGTCTGTGTTATTCTCTCTCTGTATTTAGGAGGTGGTAAATCAATTGTTGTATGCAATAAAATTTTATAAACCAGACTTTTTGTAGTCATTCATTTGGAAAGAAAATGACAGTGAAGATATAACAGGGGATTTCATGAAGAATCAGAAGGAGCTTCCTGTTAAAGACTTCCACTGTGAACCTGACTCACATGCCAGAGACAAGATCTCACAAATATCAGCTCCTTACTCTCATATCTATTCTAACCTATGTTCTGATGGAGAAGTAAGATTTCTAAACTGCCCAAATCTTAAACTATTATTGTCTCATGCTTTCTTCATCTGATTCCTTCATCTAAGTTATTTTATCAGTTATATGTCTTAGCAGTTCCTATGACTGTGGCCTTTCTTTTTCTCCCTTTTTCAGTTTCATCTTAAGTATTCTAAAATCCCCTTAACCATGGCCACCATTTCTACTCCACAGCCAATTGTACCATAGAGAACTCACTAATTTTATGATGAAGGAGGGATTTTACTCTCTGATGTACTATGGGAAGTCACTTCTAGATATAGCAATACTAGATGATTACTGAGCTAATGTCCCCCATTATATCTAATCTATTTTCAAACAAATTAGAAGCAAATTAGACCTAATGACTCTTCGGAATCAGTTTGTCATGTTTGTATCACTCCAGGTCTTCAAACAATGTGACACACACAAGCTCTTGTTAAATTGTATTTAATTAACTGCCAGACATTGGCCTAGTTTGGGTTGTAAAGACATGAATTAGCTCTTCCTTATGCAGAGTGTGACTCATTGCCACACCCCTGTTATCATAAAGCTGAAAAAAACAAACCACTCCATTTTTCAAAACCACATTCATTTTCTATTTCTAAACTCTTAGAAGCTAGAAACTCTTGTTGTTTTCCTAAGATATAATGCATTTTGGTTTAGGACCATACTGCTTAGAGAAATTCACATTTCTCTATCTTTATATTGAGTAACAGCACACACACACTTGAACACACCCACAGTTGAACCCACACATGAACCCACACACATGCAAATATAATTCTTTCAGGCAAAACTGCAAAAGCAAAATATGAGGCTTTCAATGTTGTTTTAGAAAATTGCTGCCCTTTGGATATTTTTGTGACCACTTATGACAGTTGATAGCACACATTATGGTTTTTGTTTTAACTAGCAGATGTCCTATTCAAAATGCTGTAATTATTTTCATCTTGTGATTGCTATACCAGTGCAAAACATGTAAGTAAGGAAGATAGGTATTTTTCATTGCCTTGTGGTTTGGGTAGTCATACTAATGTCTAATTATATAACACAATTTATAGTTGTACCATATAGCTTCTTTAATTATTGCCTAGAACAAATTGCAGCATATTTCTATATCTCTCATAACTAGATTAACTCCAGAGGTTGCTTTCAGATAAGGAATTGAGTGGAATGCTATTATAAATGCAGCAACGTTTGTTTATTAGCTCATTGTAATTTTATGTTCTTTAAATTTTGTTTCCTGCAGTTCCTATGAAGTTCAAATTACGTCTTGATATACCCCTATATTGAGTTAGGAAGTAAAAATAGAATTGTATAATTGTGACTTATGGGTTTATGACCAGTAGCTGATGGTTTTTCAGTCTGTTAAGGCCAAAATGCATTTATAATAGTTGTTAGAAAATGAGAGTATAAAATTAGTATCCAATACAAAATTTAAAGAAGAATGGCTATTCTTAGGGGGGACATGCTTGTCATGTTTGTAACTGATGAACTATGATTGCCCCATTTGGGGTATTAAAATATGAATACACAGGCCTTATACTTTCCATTCATATTCAAAGGAAAGCTATGTTTTGTGAAATGTGGACATTTCCATTTGAGTATTCTGAGCTTTGACCAATATTTTTGTGAGGGCCATAACTCATAGAATTTTGAAAAGTCATTCTTCGATTAAAAAAGACAGATAAAAATGTTTAAAGATA
The DNA here is from genome assembly GCA_030674055.1 of Rhabdomys pumilio. Lineage (NCBI taxonomy): Eukaryota > Metazoa > Chordata > Mammalia > Rodentia > Muridae > Rhabdomys > Rhabdomys pumilio. The sequence goes on along the minus strand of JANHMN010000001.1, from coordinate 261,098,955 downwards.
CTGTGAGATAGTTTGTTTATAGAAAGATACTACACTCATCATAAATCTAGCTTTTATTTAGTGTTAATAATAGGAAAAAATTGGCAAGAATTTACAGTTAAAGATCTCACAGTTATAACTTCAGGATGCTGTTCAAAGGAATGAGAGCATTGTGTGCAGAAAAAGATATTTCATCACACAGGAGATGTCAGTGTAAGAGAACCCAGTATAATTATGGGTGTTAAAATAAGAATAGAATAGAATAATAATGTATAATCTTAATATATAATAATACATAGTTAAATAATAATAAAATAATTAAATAAGCATAATGTTCTTTTATATGTTTACTAAGAATCAGAAGACTAAAATATTTATTAATTAAGCCTTATTCGCTATGAACATAATTGATTTGTTTGGAAGAGGTATACAGTTTTATGTTTATAAATAAAAATCTATACACATGCACTTTATAAAAGGAATAGTTGTAAAATTTCATTAATTTATTATCTGTCTATTTATTGAGGAAGTAGTCACTATAGAGTTAGGTAAAAATAGTTGATATTTGCTCAGTAGAAGACAACATATCATGATATGGGAAACCAAATACACACCATCCTCTGTTATCAGCAAGTTTGGATTCGTTATATTCTTTCAGAAACGTGAAAAAACATAGATAATTAGTTTTCATTTGAGATAGGAAGTTGAAAGATGTAACAATGCACTTGACAACTTATTTGCAAAAGTGAAGTTTTATATAATTATTAATTAAGATACCAAATGTCCTTATAAAATTAATCTTATAAATAATATATGTCTAACAGAGAGGCCATGCATTCATCAATTGTCTTAAAGATTCTTAATTATCTCAGGCATTTAAAGATTTTTAGAAAAATTACTTTATAAGTGACAGAAACTACTTTTAAGATTCTAAATAACTATAATTCTAAGAGATTCAAAGACTAAGTTTTCTGAAAATCATTTTTGAAGTAGTCAGTAAACCTCTGAACTCTGCCTGATACCAGGAAATCAGATATAGTATTTAACATTTAGGTGGTTAAGGCAATGTTTTATCTCAAGTATGAGCTGTCCTCATAGGAGCTAAGAAGTAAGTTTTTCATTGCATTGTGCTAACAGCAAATGGTGTTTGCTTCAGCTATGCCCACATTAGTAGTATTTTCTTCATTCTATTGTTAGAACTCTTTGGTCTGCAGTCATCATCTAGTGATGCAGAATAATTTCTTTTTACATCCAACTAGCTATGGTAACCACCTCTGTACTTCTGGTTTCATCTTATTGGTTTTACAGTAACACTAAGAATAACTTGTTAGCTTAGTTGCTTTTTGTTACCATTGTTGGTACGATTATCTAAAACCATGGTTCATCTATCTTTGCAAATAACTTGTACCCTTTCACCATCTAACTCTGTAAAAGAGTTAATATCTCTGAGATACATGTTTTTGGCTTATAAAGTAAGAAATATTGCTTTCAGTACAGTTCATTAATAATTCTAGAATTGGAAAGAAAATGAATCTGATCTATTTGCTTATCACACATTAGACTAATGTGACAATCATTTGAAGGAACTGACAATAGATTTAGGAACAGGATAAACCTTAGCTCTGTTCTTCTGGTCTTGTGCTATCATGGAGAGAGATCATTTGACCAATGAATCCAGTGAAATACACTGTGAATTGTCCATCAAACTACTACAGGGAACAGATTTAAGAATTTTCCTTGAAATACATTAAATTTTGAGAAACATTGCTTAATGAAACACATCTATTGAAAGTCCAAATATAAAGTGGTACTCTTGGGTCCAGGTAACTGAAACACAAAAGCAGATGACATCATGTTATTACAAGGCCAGTATTCTGGAAAAGGGATAAGAAAACTAACTAATTAAAATTAAAATTAAAATATAAAAAGTAAATCCAAAATTCACTGTGAAAAATTAGGGATGCAAAAATCTTAGGAGAGAGTACACAGAAACACATTCAACTTGTGTAGGAACACAAGTGGCCTAGTGTGCTAAGTATGAAGTACTAGGAATTGTAGGGAAGCCATCAGAGTTATGATAAAAAATAAATATGAGGTTTGCAACCTGGAAGGGATAGAAAGTGGGAGGACTTTTATTAGGAGGGTAATATAATTGGAATTATATCATAAAAGGAAGTATATACCCTATGGAGATTATATTGTAGTAGGTAGGAAGTGGAAACAATAATTAGAGGTCTTGGCAATGTGAGTCAGAGGTAAGAATGCCTTTGATAAGTTGGCAACAGTTGAAGTAGTGAGAGTTATAAAGCATTAATTATAAAGATAAAACTAACAGAATTTCACAACAGATTGTAATGTTTGTGTGTATGTGTGTGTGTATGTATGTGTGTATGTATGTATGTATCCACATGTGTATATATGTTAGTTGAAAAAGAGAACAATTGGGAAAATTAGCTATTTCTAAAACAATTTATCTAGAGTGTGAAAAAGTAATGGTGTGGATATATAGTGAGATAAATAAGATTTAGATATAGATAAAATTCAGACGGTAGTTTCCAGAACTTGGATTTAGACAGGCTTTTATACTTCTGTGAGACATTCAATGAAGACTTTATGGATTCTAGATTAATATTTGATTAATATTACTTTAAATCTCCAAGATTCTACTTGCTTCTGAGCTCTGAACTAGATGTATCCTTTTGAAAATGTTTTCCAAGCTGCAACTTAATTGTTCTCAGAAACAAAAAAAGTGAATGAAAAAACTCTTTTACATTAGCTCAGTTCTCTTTCCTATATGATTCAGTCCACTTCTTTCCTTTAGGGACTCATAAGCATTTTGACAAATACTGCGCTATTGTGGGGGCACAGTTAGGAAGATAATGAATCATTAAAAGGGTAACAACTCCAATTATGAACTGCTGTACATTCAAGAAACAAGGAAGTATTTTGTCATTATTACATCATAGTTCTTGAGCAGACATTGGTAAGAAGTGGGACATGCCAGAAGATAGACCAGAATGCATCTTTCAGTTTTTCATAAAAGAAATCTAACTGAAAACTATATACTGAAAAAATAATACATTACTCACATCAAGGAAAATGCCTCATGAAAAGATGAAGAATAAGAATTATGTCTAACATTGAGTATTATTTACCCATGTAATCATGGCTAATAATTTAGATAATAGATCTAAATGATAGTCAACATTAAGTATCAAAATGAGTCTTTTCCTCCATGTAAAATTAATGTCACACTCTCGCAAAAGAGAGTTTTCCTGACTTCATCTGTCATTCACACATGCCAATTACTAAGAATTAAGTTGCAAAATAAAAGCATCCTTGGCATGTGAGGGTTTTTCTGAACCTAGAGACTTGCTGGGTAGAATGAAATCAGTACAGTCTACTAAGTATCTCTTTTGAAAAAAATAATGGGAACTCATTTTTTTCTTTTACTTTGAAATGCCCAAGGTACATCAGAATCACTGTGCTTATCCAGCTTATATTTTGAGTAAGTTTTTATTATCAACTGGATATTAGGGATTGTAAAAACTTTTCTATTACATAGCATATAGAACGCCATTTGGAATTTCCAAAAAAAGAGTCAGAAATAAAGACAAAAACCATGTATTTTAAAGTTTCTTCATCTGAACCACAGATTTATTTTTTTTTATTCAACAAAGAACAGCAAGTTAACTAATAGATGCATTAGGAATATGTCAACCATGATTAATCCTGGCAACTCAGTAACACATAACAAGACACTGATTTAATGTTGCTTCTCTGCATTTCAGAGATATCATCATCTTAACACATGGTTTATAGCACTTTTTAATGTGCATTAATTTATTTTTAATTTTAAGTCACTCAACGTGATAGCATAATGAACTCTGAGAAACTAATAAAACACACATAGATGTAATTCTTCCTTTTCTAAGTAGAAATTATATGCATATATGAGACCAGTTTATTTAGTTGCAACAATTTGAAATCGCCTCTTTTCTAAAGAAAATTTCTGAGACAATTTTATTGCTTTGCTGAAAGAGTCTAACTTCTTGAGTTCTTTATATATTTTTGATATTAGCCCTCTATGGGATGTAGGGTTAGTGTCATAATCCTAAAATCACCATGACTACTCCTCCTTGATGTTAAAGAAAATGGGATTTAAGTAGATATAGGTTGTTATTTAAAGACTGGGAATTTTTTTCCCTGGCTTCTATTTCACTCCTAGACTTCTCATTGGGTCTTTTCTGTGCTACCTCTTTCTCGAATTTTATCCCAAGTTGGCTATTGTACCAAGAAAGCCTTCATCATTTTATCATGAGTGGTGTGATACAGAATGAGAGTGCGCCCAACAGGAGTGAGAAAATGGTTGCCTAACTTACACAAGGCCTGGTTCATCCACTGGGCAATCTATCCAGTTTCTTCTTAACTTATATGATGTAATGGACTTGCTATGAAAATACAACTGGCATTTACTAGAATTATCTTTTCCATGAACACCTAATGAATTCAGATAATGTTATCATCATAGGCTTAGGAAGACTACTTCTATTTGGTTTTAGACTTATTTAAATACTTAGAAATCTCACTTAGTATTTGTTTTTAAAACTACCTTCCCTCTTTACTACATATTCAAATTACCTCATTTTTATCATTTACTTTGACATTTTAAAAATATTAGCAAAAATATCTTTGATAACAGTGTTTTCTGGATGCTGCTTAGAGGTGCTTCTAGCTGTATGGTATTATGATTAAAATCAGCAGCTGAGCTGAAACAGCAGCTCTACTGTACAGATGAGGAAGAGACAATTAAGAAGAGTGTGATTATAGAGGGATAAAAATGTCAAAAAATGTCACATCAAATATCCCCCACTGTACACAGGCTATGAGTAAGTGTACAACTTCATTAGCAAGACGGGGCCAGCAAGGAAAATCTACTTTGAAATGCAATTCTATTTAAATTAGTCATTTATAGCAGATAGTGTGCATTAAACAGAACAACTTAAAAACAACAACAAAGTACCCTGACTTTTGCTAACCTGCTTAAGCTTCTTTCTTGATGAGGATATCACAGATAAAGCAAAAGTTATTATGATTAAAACTAGCCTGGGTGATTTTTTCATTCAAATGGAAATTTCAACTCACTTCTATTTTTATATCTGTTGTGGAAATTACACCCCAATCCCTTTACATCAGCAACTCAGTTGTTTTATGTTCCTGAAGTCCCCACTTAATTAATGTTTAGCAAATCTTACAATTTAATAAGTATGTAATCTGAGTGAAATTCAAACACAAGTTGACTGGCTTGTGACTTTGATTACTGAGCATATGCATGTAAATCTGTACTTGGGTCTTAGATCACAGGGAACATTCAAGTTCATCTGGTCTCTTTACTGGAAATTGCCTTCTGTTCATAATTTTATATGACCTCAGGCTACATCGTTCTGAGTCTTATATTTGAAAGCTTGATTTTATTTTTCTGCAAGTGCTATAATAACAAAACTGAATAGGAGGTACAGGCAGTACAACATCTAACATGGTTCAAAGATTTAAGAAATTGTATAGTACCCAGAAAGAAGTACAACCTTCTGAAAATGATGCCTATTGAAAAGGGAGTAGATATGGTACTGAGTTACTTTTGTTAGTGGCCTGCCAAGTTGGGCCTCAGTCAGTTACTTAAGCATAACTACTTCATACTTGTAATTGTCATCTATTCCTGTGCTTTAGATATAATGAAAAAGCTAGTATGGTAATGAATGCTATGAGTTGATAAAATTTTGAAATAACTACATTGTACTGTTTTCTGATTCTTCAGTTATCTTGAATTGTTTAATTCATGTCAGAAGTTAAGAAACTAAAGGAATCAATGAAGTAATTTGCAGTTCTCTGTCTTTAAAAAGAGCATGTTTAATGAGTAATTTTTCTTTTATAACTCAGGCACACAGTTCTGAACAGATGCTCAAAATTCTAGGTGCTTCACTGAAGAACCCACTGTATTTGACAAGTCTTAGTTAAGGACTGCATGTGGCTTCATGGTACAGCTGTTATGTTTTGGAGTCATGTTAGCAGGTTTCCATTGTGTTCAGCTGGCTTTTCTTTTCTTCTGTCAGAAAAATGAGAGGAAGCAATCGGAGGCCACTAGCTTTTAAATCTTTGAGTTGGGATTTTGGTCCCTATGTAACTTTTATATTTTATGAAGTTGAGTCTCTGAAGCTTAGCATCCTTGAGGCCAAGAAGACAAAATATGTATCACGTATATTACTTGGCAGAAAGCTTAGCCCATTCTGAGTAGTTTTAAAAATAATATCAATATACTATTTAAAAAATTGTCTGCATTGTTTCCCCTCTCTGCCTAAGAAGGGAAAACTAAAAAACAGATTTTGCTCTATCTTTAAGAAGTAATAGCATGTATAAAATGAACTAGGCCATAGCTCAGAAACAGAGGCTACAAGAAGATGCTGGAGATTTGAAATTCAATGGAAATAGAGAGGAGCAAAGGTTAATTTCTGAAGGAAAGGACTAGAAAATGCTTTTGGTGAACATGGTATTCCTAGTGGGGCCTTATGCACGAGTGTTTGCCCTAGGCAAAGGTGGAGTTGAACATACTTTAGTTACAGGGAAGAGGGACAGTGAGGTCTTCTGCCTGAGGAAGGGCTGGCTCGGGTGTCAGAAAACTTTCTGCACTGATGCAGAGGGATGGGAAGCAGTCACAGCAGAACCAAGAAAGAAAAATGTCTGGAATACATCTTGAAAGGAGTGGGGTTGATATTCACCTGTATTTTCTGGATAGTGAGCTAGATTCTGTAGTTGAAGTTTTGATCCCAGTTAGGAAAGGTTTTAGTAGTCATGAAACATGAGTGTTCAGGAGTAGTACTAAAGGCACATTAAAACATGTCAGCACTCATGCCTTTATTTTTAAGCTATTTTATTATTTTCCTCTTCCCCCTTTGACCTATTCTGAAGTTCCTGTGCTTTAGGATTGCCTTTTGGACACTTTGAATTCTCAATTTTGACCTCAAGAAGTTGTGGTTCTTTGTATATGCTATTCAACAAAACACCTATTGTTTCTGGCTAGGACATGGATGCACAGTCTACAAGAATTTATTATGAATTGAGGTACCTGTGAACTTGTGAATAACCCAAAGAAAAATGGGAAATCTGCTGTACATTGTTCACCATTTTCATTGCTAGTGAGATTAATTCTCATCTGATGAGTCAGGGAGACTTAATTTCCAAGACCATCTTGGTTAGTTAAGCAGGGTACAGAATATCTGACTCTAAATGAAACTATTTCTACAGAATTTAGTGGAAAGAGTAGCCCTTGGAGTTATGCAATTAGGTGGCCCTGCTTCACATAGCAGGAATTTATAATATTGAGGTAGTCCACATTAAAATTATCATTATGTGACACTGAAATTGTATATAAGGATTCTTTTACAACTTTTAGAATTTGACAGGGTCTTTATTAATCCTATATTATCCATGTCTAAGTAGGAGATGCTAAATCAAATTAAAATGAATTAATAACACACATATTATTTCTTAGTTAAACTTTGAGATTATCAACAGTGCAGCATTCCATGACTGGTCTGGATGAACCTGAAGTTGATCTTTTATTCTAACATGTTAAAATAAAAGTTCAAACATTTAAGAAAATAAAGAAGGATAAAATCAAACCATATAGTAGCAAGTTCACTGAGTGACCTCTTCTGCCTAGTGGGAATTTCTTTATCAAACACAAAAGAGAAAGTGACATAATTATCATACTTAATGTGACATTAGAGAATATCTCCAAGCCAACTTGCATTATTTTATAAAATATTTATCATGGTGCACAGTGTTATGCTGGCAAAATGAATATATTTTATTTAAAGATACCAGAAGGTTTCCATGACTATGGCCCCTGTAGGAAGGGGCTAACTTTATTTAAACATTCCTGTGTATTATTCAACCTCCTCTATATACCAGACCAGCTGGTTAAATGGTTTTTCAAGAACTTTAAACCTACAGACATAAATAAAATATAAATGAACAGTATACTTTCTGATGTGTCTTTTCCCTAACAAAATTCTCCACTTTTTTCATTCTGAGCTAAAAAATGCTATGAAGTTTTAAAACACCTGAACTGAATTAAAGCTTAATTTTCCACAGGAAAAAAACTGTGTATGCCCCTTTAGACAACTAGAGACATAGTTAATGATCACTGAATACATGTTGTGCTATTTTCTCATTCATACTCCTGGAAATAACACACTTGCCACCCCTGAGACTGCTAATTTCTATTCATTCTCTTGGTCGTCTGGGATTCGCTCATGCCCCACCCTTTTGAACCCATTCCCCTTTTCCTCTCCTCCTCCCTTCTCCTACACAGGTTCCTCCCTTTCTCTGCCTCCTGTGATTATTCCCTTTCCCCTTCTAAGTGGGATTGAATCTTCCTCACTTGGGCCTTTCTACTTGTTACAGATCAAAGTGTAAGAAGTTCCTATTTCTTTCCAACCAAACAACTCAAGCATCAAAAAAAAGATATGCTCATGAAATAAGTGAGTGGAATAAGAAAAGAAGAAAGGGCCCGTGGGGAAAACACAAATGTATTCTCTAGCTTTTTGCTCATTGTGGTAACTTAAATACAAAATACTATTGGAAGTAAAGGTCAAATAAAAATTGTCCAGTAAATGATATAAAAGCAAAGGGGTTTGTGTAGCTAATAGCTTACATATTTTATTGCTGTTTGATGAGCTGTAAAAACAAAGACATATTTTTAGCCTTTTGTCAGATTTGTGATGACATGCCTAATAAATTGAACATCATCATTACATCAGAGTTTCACCTTTGTTCATTTACATGAATTCATCTTCATTTAGGAGACAATATTTCTTTTCTTATTCTTGCTGGTTCTCTTGAACAGAGATTAGTTATAGAAAAAAATCCATTATAGTTTCTCTTTCAAGTCATCAATCTTCGCTAAAACTACAACTGTTTTAAACACTATCTAAGGCATTAGCAGAGAGCTACAAATTGTCTAGATCATCACTGAGTTAGTGACTCGGCTGCATTACAATTGTAAGTGAACATCTAACTCAGAAAAAAGAAAAGAAAATGATGTCTTCTCTAATCAAAGTGCCTAAACTATCATCCCTCGATCTTGAGTATTCATGTATCACATTTCTTTCTTTTTAATGAGGCAGTAGAGTTCTTCGGGCTCTTAACATATTTAAGAATGTGAAATGTGTGGCAGACATAGCTCCTTGAGTAAATGATGTATTCTGGTAGTCCTAATGACTTTAGCTTTATCCTTGGTATCCATGTGCTGGAAGAAGAGAATCACTTCCTGCAAGTTGTCTTCTGACCTCTACAAACACCCTGTGTTTCATGCACACACACACACACACACACACACACACACACACACACACACACTCCTAAATAATATAGACATACAGGGCAATAAATGATATCATTCATATCCCCAAAGATTGTTCAGTGTTATAGGGGATAATGCACAAAAACATAAAATATTCAAAATGTAGTGTTTTAATCTAGAAAAGACACAAAACAAGAGGAATACATTTTTACATAACATATACTTTGAAAGAAAATTGGAGTAGATTTTTCACCTCTCCAGGACCTAAGACACAGATTCTATTGAAACAGATATCATTCAGTGAGTTAGATGGGACACTAAAAACTGAAGCCCTAGATCTAGTAGAACATTCAGCATTACACAGAAATTGCCAATGTCTTTTAGCCAGTGATCATCAGGCACACAACAAACATTAAATGCATCTCAGTAGTACAGAACACAGTGAAAAAGAGAATGTAGGACCAAAGAAATGAAGCTGTATCTATAGATGAGTGTTAGTAGGATCTGAGTTTGGTTCCATGATTTGGGGGAAGGGTCTATATTGAAATGTGATCTAGATAGAGTGTTATCAGATATTCCTTTTAAAATTTTGTTTTTCTCTTCTCTGTGTTTTGTTTGACATACATAGTCTCTCTTCATTTTTCTTTTCTTCTCACTTTGCTTTCTTTTCCTCAAAAGAATAATCTTAGTAATTCAGTTACTTCTGTTCTTTATTTTTAAAACTATACTTAAGTTTTGAAATGAGATCATAAAGATGAAACATTCAAGTGATAATATCTCTTTGCTTTAAATTCTCCTTATACCTGTCTTCTATGTAAATCCAAATTTTGTTACCCAAGACCCTGTAAATGCAGGTCTTACTTTGAATTTAGTTTTTACTTTATAACTTGTAGGACATTTATAATCACAGAGCTTGATTATAATTCTGCAAATTCTCTGGATGATCTTAAATATTTTGATTACATTTATTTATGGTCTCATTATTCTTCTAATTATTTGTCTTATAGCCAAAGTTCAGCTTTCTACATTTAAAATGAAATAATGAAAGAAGAGACTCAGCAGGCTGTTTCTTTTTAGTCACAAAGGCTGCCAGTAAAAGCATTTTTCTCCTTTTATTTCCTTATTTCTTTTTTCCTGGTAAATTAAATAATAGATGAACTTCACTAGGAATCTGCCCATCTAAATATCACCAAACAGTTTGGCTCCTTTTGCAAATCAAATAAAAAGTGCTAAAAGTTAACTTTATTGTGCTCCATCATTTAAATGGCTGAGAGAGCTTGCAGCTTTGCTTCATCGTTTCTGCAGATATGTAGGTTGGGCCCTTTTGTTGTATGTACATTGTTGAAAATTGGGACTGAGAACTGACAGAACTACTTTCTGAATCTCTAGTAGATGAGAACAGAAGGCAATCATAACACTGTCAGAGAATGGAATGATCCGTTCCTTATGGAACTCCTGGAAAATTATAGGCTTTCCTCTACTTGCTTCTAAAGCAAATTATAGTAGAAAGCAGTTAATTAAAATTGGAAAGGCATTAGATGATAATATGAAAGGCTGCACATACAGAAATGTGACATATAAGGTTTATGTTAGCGTAATAATTTATGATGGGATTTTGTGAACTAACGAGTTATTCAGTTGACCTGGCTAGAGATTTTTATTTCTTTTCTGTTTCAGTAGTTAGTAAAATCAACTTGCTCCCTTGAAGAATTTCAGTGACTGAATAAATGAAAAAATTAAGTATTAGGAGATGATGAAGTTACAATTCTATTACCAACTACTTCATTTTATCTTTATTTCCCTTCGAGTCTTTCTCAATGAACCTCTTTGTCAACACGTGAATGAAAAGCAAAAGAAAATTTGAGACATTCCTACTAGTCTGCGTAGTGTAAGACAACAAAAGTAGCCAGTTTAAATGGTAATTCAATGTGATGTCTACTTTCATGTGAAATTTCAGTTAACGATACATTTTTGGTACTCATGCAACTGTTTAATAGACTACTGTGTCCTTCCTGTCTTGTTAAATCAAAGGATCTCAATTCTAAAACAATAATTTCAAAAATGTATATGTGATTAAAGTCAACTGTAAAAAGTACTGTAAAAGGAGCTGTCTGCATACTTCTGCTTAATGTTATACACTCAGGTCTTATCCTTCACTGAGCAATCTTGAACTTGAAGGTAACAATATGATGTATACAACACTGCCCAGCAACATAGCATACATACTCCCACCATCTAAATAAATATGCATTTTATAATATGTTAAGCTATTTTATAAAGAATTGAAGGGAAATTAAATTGTAGACTGCTTTGAGCACTGCTTTTTCCTAAATTTGTGTACTCATCTCTGGGCCTTTATAGTGTCACAAGAAGTCATCTTATTCATGGCTGAGAAAATAAAGCACAAAACACAGCTTGCTGTAGTCATGAAGAAGGCTGTGGGCCTGCTGTGTGAGAATAATTGAAGCTACCTTAGATTTGCAATTTATAAGCTAAATCTAATTGCAGTGTAGTATGGTTTCTGCGCAATTGCCTTCCTGCTCATGACTGATCCTGAAAAGTGAGTCCCGAGTGGAAAACAATTTTGTAGTATTGCTATAATTCTCAGACACCTAAATGAAAGTGGTCAGGCTGCAGTGAACTTTGATATTGTTATTTTCGACTTGCTAGATTTACCTCTAGTCTCCAACGGTATGTATTCCATTAGTACCACCCATAGTTAGAGGCCTCTGGGCAAGTTTTGTTCAAATGACAGAATTGAAGCACAGAGACACAGCCAGAATGTCTGTCATTTACTTTTATTTTGGAAGCAGACTACTCAGATTTAACTTGAAGAATGGTAGATAGTCAGTCCATGGGGTAAAAGTGATTTAATCATGCTTCCAACCTTAAATACTCCCTTGCAGGCTGGATCTATTAGCTGAGAGGCATAACAATTAAGTTTACAGATGATTGCCTTTACCCTTTTAACTTCCACGGCTGTTATAGGTCACTATTCAGCTACTATTAATGTTTTCTTGCTTAACAGATTATGAAAATGAAATGCCTCTGTATGTTTGCAGACAGACAAACAGACACACACACACACACACACACACACACACACACACACGCACACACACACACGCACGCACGCGTACATGGATGGAGGGTTCTACTAAGTTCCTCAGGGATTATGACAGTATGCGTTAGTATATGTAGGGACTTAATGATTTTTTTCATTGAATTCTATACTTCTAACTAATAGAAATATGAAAGTTATCAACATGCCTCACACTTTTTCAGTTTTCTGCAGAGCAAAGCTATACTTTAAATTTTATCGACTTTTTAATCTATTCCTCAATGTCTCATACATTGTTGATAATCCATAAATATTTACAGACTGGGTAATTATGCTTAGCAGAGTAAGTTAAGGTCAAGCTTGGTCAGGCTTTCCTATGGTATAGCAACATTATGTCTAACCTCATCTGCTTTCCAACTGGTTATATGGTAAATTTAATAGGAATGCTCTTCACACCCAACAATGAGCAGTAAATTTATTCTAGTTTGTTCATCATCTACTTCTTTAATGTGCTAGAAAGACTCCAGATTGTTATCAAGCTGAAACAAAAGCTGCTGGGTAGTGTAGACAGCATCAGTGTCTGGTCTCCACACCAGTTTTCCAGATGTGAAGGATGATATGCTTCCCTGGACTTAGGCATGGATGTTCTATAGAGCCATTATTTATTAGAAATTAAAATAAAAACTAAAATTAATTATTTGTTATGAAAGACAGACTTCAATGTAGTAACATTGAGAGGGGTCATTTTATAAAATATAAACATATGTTAAAAAAATAGAAAGAAAGTTAGGATGTTAATAAATTCTAAACCACTATTCATCAAACCAGGACTTTGGCAGTGGTTTTCCTGTGAGAGCTAAGATGTCTTCTCCAGTGAGAGATTATCTTTGGCTCCATCCTTTAATTCTGTGAGACAATCTGGTAAGGCCACACTTACTGCTGTCTGCTTCTGGAAACCTGAGTGTTCTTTGACATGTCAGGGAGAAAAGATAATGAGAGCCGCAGAGAGGCACATTCTTCATATGAACTAAAGAGATGTTTTCCTCTAGTTGTATCACTCTGGCATTCAAATTTATCATTCCTCTGCAACTTGCTGTTCCCCTGGGAGAAAATTAACTTTGGTTTGACACTATTTCCTTTATGATGCTTGTGACAGAAATAGAAAACAGAGGAGATAGGGACAGAGTTATAAGAATAGTCAAAATTGTGGGAGAAATAAGGTTCTAGACCATTAATGAGATCGAAATGCAGAGAATGCTTGTGGATATCCAGCCATGATTGATATATCTACAATGCCACCCCCACACCTAAGGTATAGAGAACATCATAGAAGAGTCCAGATGACTAGTCCTCATGATGCTTAAGAGTATCTTCTAGACATGAATAGGAAGCTGCACCCATGAAATCTCAATAGTACAGTTAAACAAGCAAGACACACATAGTAATAACACCAGTTGATATGCCAATGTTGTCTAGAAAAGTTTCACAGTGTGTCATTCATAAATAGTCAATGGGAGCAGGTGAATGGGTTTTCTCTAAGGAGGAGACCCCACCCAGTAAGTTATTCAAACCTACATAGTCATTTCATCTTTAAAGAAAAAATGAAAATGCATCTGTGAAATGTTTTTCGATATTTAACATTGCAGGAACCTAATAAATGTAAGGTAGATTAAATTAGATTTTATTGCACAGATATGGAATACAAACTATAAACAAAAAGAACTTATTGCATTAACAGAGTTGGGAAATAATGTCGATGCAATAATTTAACACTGTGTGGTATTCTCCTTCAGGTGCTAATCAGTGTAAGAAGGACGGAAAGTGGTTAGGGTAGTCTGGGTTATTACTGTCGTCAACAGTGAGAATAAATGAGTAATGATACTGTATACATTGAGGTGAGGATGTGGTTACCCATTTCATCAGGGAAATTCCAATCTAAGCTTCTCATTAAGACATTTCTTGAAGATGAGATAAGTTCTGTAGTGACAAAATCTTGAAAATTACTACTTTGCAAACAACTAAGGCTACATATTAACAGAGGAGAAGAGGAATTTTGGAAGCCCACCTGTAAGAAAAGAGAAAATAAGCTCATTGTAATTCTACCTTGTCATTACTGTTTCTAAGCACTTAAAATCTATCTCATGAATAGAAACAATTAAATTTTGATGAAATTTTGGAAATATTTCACTTAAAAATTATAGCTGAGTACTAGGGGCTAAAGAAGTTTCCCTACCTCGAATGACTGGCTTAGAATATCATCAGCTCTTTCCTAACTTTCCACCTCACACAGTTATGCTCTATCTTGTTAGCTTAGCTGTGTTCAACATGTGCACGTGACCAGATTAACTTTAAGTAACTTTATATTTTTTCTCAATACAGGAAAAAAAAAATCATAGTCTAAACTGTAAGATCTTGTATGACACAATCTTAAATTGTATATCCTATTACATTCTTCACAGCATGCATTACATTAAAAACACAGTTTTTTGTATTTTACAATATAAATACTTCCTATTCTTCATTTCCAAAGATATATTTTATATATTATCTCTTAGAGTAAAGTGCTTATCTTTTCTCCAAAGGGTATAGGAATATTGTAGTGAAACCCTTTCTCTTCCTGACAGCCCAAAAGTAGTCTTTTTTTTAAACTCATCATTTACTTTTCAATTACAACTCTTTGATTGCTGCTTCCAGGTTCCTAAAAGAAAATAGCTAAATGATCAGATTATTTAAGAATCTTGATAATCAGTTTAAAACATTGAAGTAGAATTTAACATTCAAAAGCTAAGTGTGTTGTGTGCAAAGACATTGTCTAACTAACAGGTTTTTTTTATTATTAAAAGATGAGTTGAGGTGTGATTACACAGAAGGTATCTCTGAGGAGTTAATTCTGTGATCCTAAATACTGTGGCATTACATTTGGCAATTATTTTAACTTATTTGTGTATTTCTCAAGCACTTGATGCCAGATGCAGAGATAAGCCACTAGAGACAATGAAAGGCATGTCTTCAATCACTGAGGACTAATGAAAAGAGAAAACTAAAGTGGGAGAAAATAAAACCTACAGTGAACCAATAGTCATCTTGTCCCCAAAGGTCCTGTGTTATGCTCCTCTCATTATAACTAAGGCAACCTTCTAATTACCTAGAAAATAACCAAGTATGTCCATAAGAACATAGTTATTTATAAGTACTTCAATAGCTGCTGCATACTAATAATTTAGTCATTAGTATAAATTAGATTTGTTTCACTTTTAATTTGTGATATCTGGATAAAGCTTGCTCATTGATGATTTAGAAACTTGAGCTTTCCCTGTTTATATTGGGAATATATCTCACAGATGCAAGATAAACTTTCCTAGTTGCAAAGATCACTTCCTTGTAGAAAGGCTCTAAATTAAAAAAAAAATGAGGTTGGGTAGTAATGGATTTGCATTTCATAAGGAGGAAAATAAAAATCTTCTTTAGCATCTCTCCTGTTTATCCTTTTCTCAGTTTACACCACATGGCAGGAACTGTCCCTACAGAATCAAGCAAGAGGTCTGACTTTCTAGAGCAGAAAAGTGAGTGGGTCACAGGGTGGCATAGAGCACCTGCGATTCATTTGTTTCATGATCATATTATAGCAGTGAATAAAACTAGGGCTTGCCTGAAAAATATGGATGGAGTTCTCGTCACTAAACATTTGTTGTAAACTACTCCAAAAATCTTAAAATCACTTTCTAATTCTTCTTCAGGCCCTTTTCAGTAAGTTAGCATGTTTTTATGAAAATGTTGATGTTTGAGAGAATACACACACTCTTTAATGTAATGTCTGTACGCAGCAAATGGCTTACATTTCTAAGTACAAATGTGCCTTGACTCAAATTTCTGCTTCTTTTGAGTTATTAGTTGAATACCAAATTAATAGTGTTTTAAACAGCATTCATTTACTAAATAATACCCTAGCCACCCCCAAAGAATTATCTGTTTAATTCCTCAAATGAGCAACCACATAGAAGCAGCTGTCCCTGCCCTCCAAGGAGAATATTAAATTTTGCAACTAGGCCATGTTGTTCAACAGCCCTCATCAAACATACTCATCCCTGAAGCCCACATTGAGCAGGGGTTCCAATAGAGAATAGGATAAATGTTAAGCTGTTGCCATGAGTGTTTCCTGAGAGGAAATAAAATGTCAGTTTTCCTTCTTAACTCTTACTATGACCAGAGTTTAATCTCCTTAACACAAAGTCCATCAGCAGTTTCATGGACCTGTTTGTCCCAATGTAAAAATAAAGACCCAAGGGAAAAAGGAAGGAGAGATAGTGCTAGAGCCTCATGGGCCATGAGACAGACCCAGTAACTGTCCCTTCAAATTTCTGCTAAGCCATCACAAACACTTGTGCTGAATTTACTGAAGCAAACAAACAAAAACAAACAAAAAACCAATAAAACAAAACAAAATAACAACAAAACCACTTGCATTACAAAGTAATGTAAATGCAGAATTTCTGAGAAGTCATATTTCAGAACTTCAGAAGAGAATTAGAGCTGGCAGGAGCCCTACCCCAGGAATGTTTCATTATTGCATCAGTTTTAAAACCTTCCCTGATGAAAGCGCAGTGTGTCAAACTCCTCTTTTGTTTGCACCTTAAAATGGAAAACAGCTCTCACTTTTCTTCTTTGTCATTAATGAGGCTTGTGCATTGGGAACCTATTTAATATCCCTGTTAATGAGCTCATTTTAATATCTTCATTTGTGATTAAGCCAGATTCATTAGATAGACCTCTAAGCCTACTTGTTATAGTAAAAGTATTATGCAACTATTTCAAATATGACAGCTTTCTCTCCAGATCTTTTCTCTCATCTCTATCTCTGTGTCTCTGTTTCTTTCCTCTTTTCCCTCCTTTTTAGTTCTTGTGGAACTGTTAAACAGTTGGCCTTGTATTAGCTGAGCATTGAGAACCGAAATATTTTCAATGCATTTGCATTGCTGATTTTACAATTATCAAAGGATAAAGTTCAGTAATAATATATGTGGTGTGTTTTCCAAAGATGCCTTTGCTTTATCTTCTCTTTTATTGGGTAACCTTGATAAATATTTTGCACATGTGGAGAAATCTCTTGGACACAATTCTAAAGTTAATATGTGACAAATGATAGTGAAAATAACAATAATCACTGTGCTTGGGCATCATTTATTTTATCAAAAATTTCTTTTTTTTTCTTTAAATTGAGTTCAATATTGCATTTGAACTAATTTTCTTTAATTGCTCTGCAAGGATTTCCCTATTTAAAATTTTCTATCATTAATTCACCTCTTGCATACTATTATTTTTACTCTCTTTTCCTGTTACTTTAATTTTTAAAGGCAATTCATTTTAAAGGAAGAATAATTTCTAAGAGTGTTCTATGTCAGAATTTGGTATCTATGATTCAAAACTCTGTCACTAGGGAATTCTTTTCAGATATAACATGTATTATATAATATTTCAGTAGCTGTAATCAAGAAAATGTTTGTAAAGTTAACTTTCAGACAATTTAGCAGCATCTGAACAACCACAAATGGCATCTGCTGGTGACTGAATGTTGTTTGTCCAGGGTTGCAGTATTCTTTCAACCTGCAGTGGTTCCCATTCTCTGACAATGGAGCAGCTTGTTGTAGCTGGCAAAGAGAAGCTACACAGAATGATTGATGGCTAAAGATGGGGTTTGCCATTTTTAGAATCCCTCATACTCAGAATGGTTATTTGAAAGCAATCTTCAGATATCATTGGACATTAGGGTGGAATGCTGAACTACAATTTAAAGAATTTACTCTCTCATCTTGTAGCTGGATAATTAAAAGTAAGTAGGGAATGTGAACAGTAAGTGCCACAGGAGGCCAATTAAAATTTTTACACTTCAAATATCACAGACTAAAATTTTGCATACGTTTTTGTCTTAAAGTCAGAGAATTGATACTCCAAGCTCTGTAGTTCACGATGTCTGGGTAATATTTGGCCAATTCATGCTATGATATATATATGAAGCTTTACAGCATGTCAAGAAGTAGTCGAGGCTATGGTATAATCAAACTTTATTACACTGAACAACAGGGTAGACTTAGACTAAGAATCATGATTTTTCTAAGGCATGACTTAGGCTTTTAAATATCAAATAAAATAAATATTTTATTTGAATTTTAATTCAATTCCCAAAGGGAAAGTTGCTGTATAAACCCGAGAATAAAGACTTAGATCAGGCATGAGGATGGTCTGTGCAGAGCCACATCTTAGGAAGCCGGGGCTGAAGACTTCAGTCATTTTTCCTCAGATTAGAGTGTTTCTGAAACTGAATATCAGCTTTTGACTGAGAAGAAATTTTGTAGATGAATCAGATACATGTGAGTATGTGGGTGACTGGATATTTGACAGTTCATCCACTATTTTCTATATACTGGAAAAAAAATCAAAGAAGATTGTATCTCAAGATACAAATATAATCTGTTAATAATCCATTGCCTTCTAACAGTCATGTTGACATTATTTTTAAAGCTGGCTTCTCCAGTAAAGTTGTGTATGTTACTGATGTCTGCTCTATTTAAGGTAATAAAGAGAAGGCATTTCTCGAGATATGAAGCAGACTTTCCATTCTTTTCTATCGTAATAACTAGAGTAACAGTGGCCACTACTGTCCAATCAGATAATTGCACCATTTTCCTCTCACTGCTCTGTGTGGCATAAACATTAATCTTCACCTGGAAGCATTTTCAGGGAGTTTTAAAACATGTCATTTGGATGGACACTACTATGGATTAAAGGAATGCTCATTTAATATTAGCTATAAATCAATTTGTTATTTATGAATAACCAATGTATCTCTAAAAACTCTGAGTGTAATATAGTGACAGTTCCTATTATAAAATAATTGAGGTTTAAAATATTAAAAGCATACTTTCATACAGAGAAGTTGTAATTAGTAAATCACATAAAATTAATGATCACCATATAATGATGTAATAGGTAGGGTTTTTTTTATCATTTCAAATATTAATCCACCAACATTTCTGTAGAATTGTTGTTTTAAAAAAGTCATCACAGGTTTGAGAGAAGAATAATAGATTACTAGAATAGAGTTAGGATTTTTGCCCTGGATTTATTAAAAAATATTTGAGAATATTTTAATTTATTAGATCATAGAAGCACTTTTCTGTTATCTAAGAATTTATTATTTTCTACTGGCATTTCTAAAATATTTGGCCTTAACTAGAAATGGTTTCTCCAGGATTTCTTAAGGAAAGCTTGCTAGTTTCAATGCCAAAAGCAGGCAGCAGAGGGCCCTGAAAATTTAACTGTCCAGAGACTTGCTAAAATGAGTAACAATTTTCTTTAACTCTTGTGAAGTCTGTGCTTGTTAAAAGCAAAGGCTGCAGTTTTTCTGCAATGGAAAAGAAACAAAGGGGCCTCCATGGGTGAAACTATCTTATGTTGATATAATTTTTTTTGAAATCCACATGTGGTTATTTATTCTAGTTATAGAATTCTAGTTAGGAAAGTCAAGAGCTTGTATGGCATTTCAGGGTTGATTAGCTCTGAGATTGGGTAATTACAGCTCCAGCCGCAAGCATCCACCATATGCTAAGTCTATGCATATTGATGAAGGTTGTAAATATATAGAAATGCCTTGGTTGGCTCTGCTCAGTTTGCACTTGCCATCTGATGACTGATTTTTTTTTTTAAATTTTTTTATTTTTTTAAGATCTGGAACTGTTTAACACTTCCTGTTTCTAATCTCTGTCCTCCAGATCTCTCTGCTTGCACCTTTAATTTTTAGGCTTTCTTATGTACTCACTTTTTCTTTTAACAAATATTTATTGAATTTAATAGGTGTCAAATACTTGGGCTTCCACTCTTAGGGAATTTGCTTTCTAATGTTGTGGATAAACATATATACATTAGATATATAAAGACAAAAATCAAGAAGGAATGTCATGAGGAAAAACAATCTGAGAAGAGAAAGAGGATCTGAAATATTTGAGGCAGCTACTTTAGATTGACAGCTGCTTTAGACTGACTGGGTAGGAAATGGCTCTCTGAAGAGGTGGGATTGGAGAAAAAATTTGAATGACAGAAAACATTACAGAGAGTCAAAAGCAAAGTTTTACAAAATTGCTTCCAGACTGCATAGGCGTTTCTTGTCTGAAGAATGGAAAGTAGGCCACCCTGCCTCCCTGCAGTGCTTCCATTTCACCTTGAAAAGGAGAAATGAGCTGGGAAATGTTTTCCCTCTCTGTATCCTACTAGAAAATCATGGCTACTCTGAGTGCCCCTACCCATCCTCCTTGCTCCTTCACCACTGCCTCTCAGGTGTTTCCAGAGGAGGAGGTGATCTTATTTGGAAACCAGCCAGTCACCCTTTAAAAATACTCCCCTAGATGTTAAGTGTAAAAGCTCATCAATTCGGGCAATGCTTGTGTAAGTGCCTTCTGGGTACTGCTTTGACAGACTTTCATGGAGGTGATTCAAGTTGTCTGCTTTGCAGGTCCACAGATTGGCCAAGGTTTATTTGCTAAGTTGAAGAATAATAAGCAAAGATATCTGCATATTCTGGAATTATTTGAATGACCTTGATCTACCTGCAGTAATAATTTCTCTGTAAAGTTCCATTTTACCTTCAAACCATTTTTTTTTCTCTCTGCCCCATCCCTTTTGAATTATCTGGTTCTTACACTTTCATCAACTTCCATTTACCTGGCATCTTTTATTATAAAAGGAAAATTTTGTAGGCTTTTATTCCCCAGTTTTGTTTCTAAAAGGCTAGACAAAATACAAATAATGAAGCTAGGTGCATTATATCCTATGCCTAACAGGGGTGTTTTCCAAGGATAATGATGCTATACAAAATAGATCAGCATTTGCATCCTTTGGACTAAAGACAGGAAGAGGAGGAAAGCCTGTATGATTCTATTATTATAAGGTTTAGTGTTCAAGATGCAAAGCAAACCATGCTCAAGTGTACATCTCAGAATTCTGACAAATCAACCTTCCTAACTACAACTTTATCTTTTAACTGACTCAAAATGGAGTATGTTTATGGTCAGGGAAAAAGAGGACCAAGAATATGCAGGCAAAAATTAAATAGGGAATTAAAAATGTTACAGTTGACCAAAGGCATTTATAATCATAATATAAATAATTGTGTCTAATAATTCTGTTGATACATTTAAATCAATTTCCATGAGGGTTGGAGAAACCCTGTGACTTACAATCAGGAAAAAAGAGGCCTAACCCAGAACACAAATACAGCTCACAGAATTAGAACATGAGAAGAGTTAGAGAGCAGCAGAAAACCTTGCAGGTTTCATTCAATCATCACACTCTGCTATTTTTCCAACATTAATCTCAGTGTGCTATCAAGGTAGGATATCTCTAGCTTAATTCTCCATTTTGAGTTAAATATTCTTTGCAGGAGAAAGGCCTGTGCATTGTTATGTATAATGTTCAGTGGCATCTCAGGCCTCTGCCCACTAGTTGCCAGTAACACCACCCGACCCTCTGCTCTCATTTCTGATAACCAAACCAAGTCTTCAGGCATTGCTGTAGTTGCTCTGGCATGCAAATCACCCCTGGCCCCTGAAGAAATATGGCTTCTGGTGAAGGTGTTTTAATTTTACCCTGAAGAATCAGACTGATTATTTATGTCTTATCAATTTCCTTGAAGGAGTCACAGAAGATTTGGGGGAACAATGATGCTGGTTGGTATGGTTATTAGATTACATAATGAAAGTTACAGGTAATATACACATCAGTGTAGCAATTTCATCTAAAGAAGACACTGTTTGGCACTCTAAAGGGATCAATTTGAAAAGAAAACAAATGATCTCATTCTTATTAACTGAGAAATGTTTAGAAGACACTATATTTGTTTCTTTGTTTAATGGAGAGATGCCAGGGCTTTGTGTATGCTAGGCAAATTCTAACATTGAGCTTTATGTCTAGATCTAAATACCAGCTTAACAAGTTTAAAAATTTCTTTTTGACCTGGATTTTTATTAGGGCAAATGCAGCACCATGGTGTTCTTAGCAATTTTCATTATGAATAAAATTAATATTCCTTCTATATTTCTCTCTACTTAGAACCCAAGATATAAAAGCAGAGTGAATAATTACAAATACTAATTTCATCAAGATGGTTTTTTAGACATTCACCTTAATTACATTTCCTAGTTTGAGAAAAAGAGAAGTCATATATGTGCAAGGCCTTTCTCTCTGTGTCTATGAAGTTATTTCTTGTATTGTAAGCAGACGATGAGCATTGCTCTCTATCTGCAAGGGGTAGCAACTTCATGTTTACTAGTAGGTTTAGTCACCAAGACCAAACATGAAGTTTTCAGCAGAAGTTTAGCAAGTTATCTCTAGTTATACCCACAAGTATCCACACAGCAGCACAATGTGGGACTTATCCTTCAGGGAACTGGCCTCATTGAATTTTTTGTGTTGTCTGTTTGTTTTGTTTTGTGGGTTTTGTTTGTTTATTTTTTATTGTGAACCTGTAGGAAGCAATGGCTTACCTGAACGGTGTTTCAAGCAGTTTTTTTTTAAAAATGACATTGCTTTAGCAGAAAGACAAGTTCAATATCAAATAATGTATTACTTTACTCAACTTGATTTGATAAAATATGAGAAACTAAGTAGGTTAACAAATAAAAATCGATTTTCTTATATGTTAAATGGCTATAAGATCAATATTATGGTATTTTCAGGGCTAGTTTCCTCCAAGGTTCATCTCTTCAAGTTATGGGTTGTTGTTGCCTTCCTGTTTTTCACATAATTTCCTCTGTGTAGAAGCATCTCTGGTGTCTCTCTTGTGTCTGGACTTCTTGTAATCTAGATATCAGTCAAATTAAATTATGGCCATTGAAACAGCCTCATTTGAACTTATCCTATCTCCAGCTAGAATATATTCTGAGGTAATAGCTCTAGGAAGTCAACATGTAGATCAGAAAGATTTAAAAGAGAATATAATTAAGTCTGTATAATTCAACAAGTAGCTTGTATACTAATGACAAAATGAGAGGAAATCTACTAACCCAATCATTATTTCAAGTAGGTTCCATTAATGCAAACAAGGTCATGGATGTAGAGAGAGAATGTTATGCATAATAACAGTAGATTTTACTACTTCTTACATACCTTTCACAGGTAGGCAGGATCAAAAGTGCTGTAACCAATTATAAAGTACCATGCTTTATGCACGTTTATTAGAGATATGATTTTCATAAAATATAAGACTTCTTTCTGCTGTTGTTTCAAGTTCTTCATTCGGTCTGACATTTTTGAAATGACTTGCTCCTATGAATTCATTGTTTTTGTCTCTTGAAAAAGATTATATATATATATATATATATATATATATATCCTAGAGGGTAAATTGCAGCCTCTGTTTTACTATTATGCTCTGTCACTTATTTAATCTTCCATTGTCTTCCTACAGTTATTTAGATTTATAGCACATGATAAGTATTGAAAAGGTGACAGTGAACTAACAAGACAGCTGACTTTGAAGTATGAAAAACAAGACAAGTATACTGAGCTCCCAGGGTATGAATTTCAGGTATTGACTTGCCAAACAGCCTCTCTCGCCAGTCTGAAACTTTTGGATGAGACATGCTGGAAACCTACTTCTATGTCTTGCACTCAGTAGATAGTAGATTATGTATATATTTTAGGCCTGAAACTAACACTTTCAATGTTCCCCTACTTGGTGATCTGCCACAGAGCCATTGATAATTCCTCTTTTGAGATTAATACTATGTTTACAAATCTCTTGCTAAAAATTAAAGATATCTTACCTGAGTAGGGAAATCTACAATGCAATGAGCATATCCTTAGACCATAGTAGCTGCACAACTACTTAGAACCTGTGGGTTGTGCCCTTTTTGGTAAATCCATATATCCAAAACTACTTATATTATGATTCATAACATTACCAAAATTAAAGTTATAAAGTAGCAACAAAAATAATTTTATGACTAGGAGGTAACCACAACATGAGGAACTGTTTTAAAGGGCCACAACATTATGAAGGTTGAGAACTATTGACTTAGAAGTTGTTGTGGATAACTGATATCGTTTTATGGGTGAATAGGATGCCGCTGTGTGTTTTGTTCTGTTTTGTATTAGTTTCTTGAAGTTTAGAGTGGAGTCAGTTGAAGAATGGGAACCAGGAGGCACACAGTGGGACTGTTGGTAGAATAGGAGCCTTGTTTGGCTGATAAGCATTGCATAGTATTTCACAGGCTATCAGGACCTTCTATTTCAGATGTGTCCTTGAAGGGTCTAAGTGAAGGTGCTTCTTTTCAGTTCACTCACAACAGTCCTAACCCTAATTTATGAACTGTTAATCTGCCTCAATCATTTCAACTTTGATGTGAAATATTTGATTAAAATATATTCTTGGAAATAATTCTGTTCTGTTATCCTTTCATTTAACTTGAGTGTGCTGTAGGTATAACTTCATAATCTCCATATGGATATTTGTGAATACAAAAAGAGATAAAAAGAACAAGTTCTAGAAATCAACAGTCCACAGTTATGCCTAGAGATAACAGTACTACGTTATTCAACTTAAAATGTGCTAAAAGGAAGATCTCATATTAAATACTTTTTACTTGAAAAATAATGTCTTTTTTAAAGCTAACAAAACAAATAAATAAAAACAAGCATCCTGAACCAAGCTTTTATTCTAACATATCCAAGATGAGAGCTCTCTATGGCAGGATGTTGCATTTTCCTAGATTCTACAAACTATCAGAGTGGCTTCTGAGCAGATAATCAAGGTGCTTAGAGTAGAAATCATGACCTCAGATAATTTTCTTGTGCTGAAGCTGTGCACAGATCAACTGGGAAATTTAATTCGATGCCTTTGGCATGGTGGTTATTTGAGATCATAATCTTTCTTCTCACTATAATTTCTGGGATTAAATACACTAAAGTAAAATGCAACTTATTGCGATGTCAGCATCAATGTGTAACAAGTATGTATATCCTGTGATTATGATTCAGGTCAGCAGATGCTATTTTCAATACCAACTTCCATTCTGATTCATTCTGAACAGTATCCTCATCTCTATGTCTTCATAACTGTTCAAATTAATTTTCTTGAGTTATGTTCTTGGTATTTTATATTCTAGTGTTTCTGAAATGTAAATAAATAAAATATCCAATAAAAATAGTATCACATATGGATATGCTATGCATGCACTGACTTGTTGGGGGCATATGGCTTATTTCCTTCTCTTGAGTTTTGAGGGCCTCTGTCACTAGAAATGTTTTCTGGTGTCACAACAATATTTATTCACTGGTTCAAAGGTCTTTCATCTTATGAATTTCTGGTTTGGTAAAAATCTTCTTGCCAATAGTGATGATTGTAATTATAAGTTTGAAACTAATAAGTATTTAAAGTGACTTTTAGTCTCCCATTATTTTTTTTGATTGAAAAGTCATCACTTAAGAACATTAGCTGACTTATATATGGGAGTTAATATCCTTATGCTCTACTAATGAGCTGAATCAAAACTAATTGTGAAATTAAAGTGTATTGTTTCTTGGCCTTGATGTATATGTACACATTTGTAAATGATGAGGACAAATGATGAGAAATATATCATTAGACATCATAGAGAGTGCTTGTAGCAGCCAATATTGCACAGGTTGCCTGCTCCTACATGGCTTTTGGATATAGTCAAACAATGCAGTCCACACAAAATGTGGGACATTTATGCTGGTGAAACTGGGAAGACTGCTTTTCAACAAACAAGTCTTTAGATATAAATAGAATAAACACATTAAAATAAAATACGCTAGATACATAAATCAGTACACTCATTTAGAGGCCAGAGACTGGTGGGAAAGCCTGGCAGATTTTGTATATACCTGATGACAGCTCTTAGGGGTAGCTCTTTGATCAATACGAGAGATCAAAGGTCTAAGAAACTAGAACTTTAGAAATAAATAGTATATTTTTATAAAAATATATTTAAAAGTTTCCATGTGGATAATGAAGAAATATTATATTCTAAAGGCCATTGTAAGGTGTGAAAAAACTCTGGAAAATCAAAGATTGAGCCAAATTTTGTAAAAGGAAATATATAACTCAAACCATCTGAAAAAGAGGAGGGGTGATTTTGTCAGGTGTCAAGTCTCTGAAGTCTTCAAGTGGCAACCTGGTCAGTCTTCATCTTCTGGAACAAAGCAGAAACTATTACTGTGACTTTAACAAACTGGTATCTGGGATTCTATATAGATGCTACTGTTATTGCCCTAAACTCATGGAGTTTAGCCATATTAGCTTAATTTTCTGTGCATATGTATTTTAATTTATGCCAAATATAAATATTACTGTCGTGTAAAATACTTTGTTTCTATGAAGTTAGTAAAGTTCTGCTTGACATTAACTATGCAGGGTAGGAAGAGGAACACTGAGCAAGTGGCTCCTTCACTCTAAGATGAAGCAAAATTACCAAATGCTTTTATAACTATACAAGAAATATTATCAAAACAAACTATCACAGAAATATAGGTTTATTTCTATATTTATCAATAAAGCACTTGTAGCAGAGTATGATGATGTAGGTGTGAGAGAAATAAAATGGAACTTGTTTACCTAGGAGCTGAGGTACAACTATATGGAGAGTAATATTTTATTACAGGAAATTAATTTTGCTCTTTCTGATAGGAGACCTTGTAAATATTCCCAACTGATAAATCATATTACTCATATTTATACACAGCCAGGCTAAAGGTTCTCTCAACTAATTCCAACTTTGACTTTTTAAATATTTAAAGATAAAATTATCTTGTTGTCTCCTTTTTTTATTTATTTAAAAAAAAAAAAACCCTATTTCGTTGAAACAATTAGTTTTACCTCTGTGAAGGCAGAGTGGGTAAATGACAAATTCTAATGTTTGAGAAATCTCAGTGCAAAGCCTTTGAGATCATATAAATGAAATACTGCCTCACATTAAGTGGGTAATACTATTATATAAAATTTAGGATTTCTTATCAGCTATGAGAGTGCACAGCTCACTCATGAGTGATTTTTATGAAAGTTACCCTCTTCAGTTCTTGCTAGATCAACATCTTTTTTTAAAAGGTCGACATTTGTGGTTACACAGGTAGCATATGTTCCTTTGAGGAATAAGGGGAAATATGCAAATGACAATAAAGAAAGCTATAGTTTACTACCCACTGATAAACATTATTTATGCTTCTTTTCCATCTTAATTTTGTTCATATATGTAATTATACTTAACACTTATGGATTATATCTTGTGTGTTTACATGAAATTATGATATTTCAAATGTTAACAGAAAATGTATAATGAAAAAGAATTCTGAGAATAGTTGGATAATAAGATAGTAGTAGTAAAGTAAGAATCTCATTGCTAACTTGTATGAGAACATTTGTAGGTATTACATGAATTATTACAAGCTTATTTTTATGTTAGAAAGCTGTGTATGTTATAATTTGTGATTTCCTTTTCTTGATATTTCTACTTGAAATTCCTGTGTTCCTTTGTCTACCTGACAACTTCCTCTAATCTATGGAATCTTAGCTTCATATGGCATTGTTTCCACGAAATTTTTTTTCTTCTCTGCAGCAGAGAGATGTGCCATTTTTCATAGGCTGCCCCTCTGATGATTCATCTAATCATATTATGTTTATAGCCTCTCCATTCTTTTCTTACTATTCTTTGAACACTTAGCTCAGGGATGATGAAGCAGTGCTCACATAGCAGTATGAATTAATGAATGGATGAGCAAATGGAAGATATATAAACAAGATGTGTGTCATGACTATATTGATTGAGAGAGAATTACTTTGCACATATCAGATGCAATAATTCACCACCTGAAGTTGTTTAAGAATAACATGGATACACATGTAAATTTCTACATAGGAAAAGTCATAGAAATACTGAAAAGGAATTTTTTTTGTTTTTTTTTTTGTTTTGTTTTCGTTGTTTGGTTTGGTTTTGGTTTCTGACCACCCACTTGTCATGTGATGTTTTTCTGGAAGCTGTCTTGTGAGAGGATGTTTTCCTGAAACAGACATGTAAGATAGTGCTTTGCTGGAGCACACACTTAAGGGGGCACATGATATTTAAACAGTGTATAAGTGGAACCCCATAGACAGTGAAAGGACGCTCATGCATCCTTATACCTTGCTAGTTTTCATTGTCATTGCAACATTTTGCTGGTCTTTGCTCGTCTTTACTGGTCTTCACTTCATAGAGAGAATTCTGCCAAAGAACTTCTTATAGTATTCCATCTGATTCTTGCTGCTTCTGCTGACTCATTTGGAATAGTCAGAGCCTTGCAATTTTTGCTAGATTGAGCCACTACTGCTGGTTTATGTTTGGTGTTTGCTATAGGCCTGGATTACTGGAATCCTGCAACAAAGAGTAAAATTGCTCCTAGGTCTTCAAGGTTTAAACAAGTTCACAACCCCTTTTTCTTATAAATCTTTTTTTCCTACCTCTGCTTGGTAGGCTAAAAGAGAGTTTGAAGTATTCTAGAACCCTAAATACAGTAGGTTTAGAAAATCTAACCCCACAAAGCACTCTAAGAAGCTTACAATGGCCATTCTACCTTAATGCAACTAAAGTCATGTCAGAAGTATGTAGTTGGGACACAGAAGTGTGTATACATCCAGAATATTAAATGTGAACTTAGGCTTGTGTCTGATTCCAGTTCGTTTTGTGACTTTAGCAAATTAATCATCCTGTACACTTAAATTTGTAGATCAGTAAGATTAGGTTGTTGAACCAGATCATCACTTAAGGTCCTCATTTTAAATGGGGAAATATATTGTAATGCAACCGATTAAGATTTCAATTCAGAATCTTAAATGCTTAAAATTTAAAAAAAATTAAGTTAAGTTTCATGGTGATTTTTCCTTCCTTCCTTCCTTTCTTTCTTTCTTTCTTTCTTCCTTCCTTTCTTTCTTTCTTTCTTTTGATTTATTTATTTTATGTATGTGAGTACACTGTTGCTGTCTTCAGACATACTTCAGAAGAGGGTATCAGATATCATTACATATGGTAGTGAGCCACCATGAATTTGCTAGGAATTGATCTCAGGACCTCTGGAAGAGCAGATAGTGCTCTTAACCACTGAGCCATCTATGCAGCCTGAAACACAATTCTGTTGCTACCCATGTCTGACCAGCGGAATAAGGCAGAGGCAACCGTGTTCTTCTTCAAACGGTTTATTCAGCTATCCCTGTACAGTGATCTTCCTCTTCTCTCTTCTCCTCCACTCCTGCAACCCCTTATAAGCATTGCTTTAAAACTATCAGCAGCTGCCACGATGTCACTATTAATTGGTCACACTCAATGACGTGAGGTGCGGTGATCGGGTAGCCACACCTCTCAGCGTGGGCATGCCATATATGGTCTCAAGCAATGCCTATGCCAAATGTTATCTTGTAACAGTGAGAGCGGAGCTGTAAACGAGAGCGGAGCCGCTTCCCACACAATTCCATGAACATTCCCATGATCACTGTTTCTAAGGGCTTATCAGGATGACTGAAATATCTAAGCCTACTTCCCTGTCCTAGCCCAAAGTCATTTTCATGTCTGAGGCCTACTTCCTTGGCTCCTGCCTGAAATTACTCCCTTTATCTAGCCTAATGTCAGATTCCTGCCTGAAGTTCACTTCCTTGTCCTTGGCCAATGTCAGATTCTTGCCACGCAGCCCATTTCTTTGTCCTTGGCCCATGTCAGATTCTTAACAAGTAACCCCAAAAGATCTCCAATTCTCCCCCTTTTTCATTTCATAAACAAGAGGATTTAGATAGGCATTTGGAACAATGGTTTGATGCTCTTTATCCTATTTAAATTATTGGAAGGAGGTTCAGAGTTTAAGAGTAAGGAGCCATCTCAAGTGTCATGACAAATACCATTGGATTTGTATTAGTTCTAAAATTTACAGTGGTAGTCATTATAATTAGGAAAAAGTTTAAAGACACTTGCAGAGTATTTGGCATAATTGTAACACCTCTCTGGAATTTTGCATAGTGAGCTTTTGAATTTAAAGAATGCTGCAGATGCTGCTGATAAATTTACCCATAGTATTTCTATTTTGGTCAAGCTTCAAGAATGGCATATATAGCTTGATCATGATAGCCCTGGGAATAATTTTATTCCTGCCCATTGTGTTAAAGTTTATCTTTAACAAGACAGCATGTTGGCAGCCAAAGTACATGGCTAGAAACTGAAAATGGACCCCCAGACAGAGATACTAAATTAACAGGCTGGTAAGCCAAGGATGGGCAAGATTCTGCACAGAGCCTTGCCAACCTAAGACAGAAATGCATTGCTTTGGACAATGCATTTTTCATGATGGGTAAGGAAGGCATTCTTGTTAGAATGACCTAAGACAGGCTCAGTCTTGTTTATGATTTTTCTGTTTCTTAAAGGCATAAATTATATGTACACACATGAGCAGTCACACAAAATGCATATTAGGATGTCTGGACTCTTAAAACTTTTATTAGCTTTTAGTAATTTTAAATAAAAAAGTCTCTCAATCATTATTTTTGTGATTAGGTAATGGGATTTGATTTTATATTCAGCCTCACTATGATTGATGAAACAGAAGACTTGTGTTTGGGTGACATTTCCTAATTTCCTCCCTTTTTCATGTTATTCATTTTATTAACAATATTAGAAAACTAATTGGAACAGTTACATCTCTACTTTCTCTCACACTCAATGCATTCCAGCTTATGGCCTGAAAATCTCCCCCCAAGCTACTACTTTCTCTTGGGACTCTGTTATTAAGCAGATAGTATGAGCACTATATCTAAGAAAAAATCTATTTCAAATATTTATCTTTTAAAAGCCTATTGCTTTATATGTTTTTTGAAAAATTAATTCTATTTCCTATGATAAGGAAGGGAAATGAGATTAAAATCCTGTAGGTTTTATGTGCAGGTGGAGACTCATAGGGTTCTTAGTACAGCATTTTAACTATCATTATTTTCTTCCTCCCAGCAGTGGCAGAATGAACTGAACTATGCACATAGATTTGCCAGGCCCAGGAAGGTAGAAGTATTACAGTAGGAAGCTTTGAGCAGGAGAGACTGGGAATGTTTGGAACCAGAAAGATGATCCTCAGAGGCAGAATAGCTGAATTCTCATTGGTAAGCATGAATGTAGTGACAAAGGATAAGAACAATCTTTTAAAATGCAAAAATATTTTTAAGATGTTTTAAAAGGCTAGATAACCATGAAAGGTAGACTTGGAGGGTGATGAAATTAAGGCCCCTGTTTCTTGGTGTCTGCCCTGACTATTACATGAGTATAACTAAATTCTAAACTTTGTTGTGTATAGTAAAATATTCCTGACATAAATTAGTCTGAAGCTTGTCTTGCCAGAATTAAATGTCTTGAGAGCCTCACTAAGTTCATTTCATGGAGAAAAGAACATAACTAAATGCAGCCAAGCTGCTTTAGCTTAGTTAACTGCATCTATAAGGTATCTTGATGAAAAGCTTTGTTTGAGTAATACTCCCTGTTAGCTGGAAGAGATCCCTTGATTGATATGTCGTTTTTGATTTCAGATGTTCTAAGTATGCATGAAATGTATATATGAAAGAAAATCAGAAAAACAAAATGACTACCATTTCTAACTCATAACCAAAGGTATCTTTGAAGCGTGTGTTCCTGTTATCTCTGTAAGTCAGGTTCAGATATCTGTGAACTTCAAAAGAAAGAACAGAGAATAAGACATAAAGACCCAGAGAAACGTAGGTAGGGGTAAGCAAAAACAAAATTGGAGAGGATTTCTCTGAGTAACCTGAAGTTTGTTTATTTAGGACACCTGTGATGCTCTCTGCCTGAAATTACAATGTTTCTGAAGTTCACACACACACACACACACACACACACACACACACACACACACACACGAGAGAGAGAGAGAGAGAGAGAGAGAGAGAGAGAGAGAGAGAGAGAGAAGAGAGAGAGAGAGAGAGAGAGAGAGAGAGAGAGAAAGAGAGAGAGAGAGGCACTCACAAATACCTACACACTCAGGATTAGGGTTATGCACACACGTACAAGTGCACAGACACATACATACAGGTAAACACATAGGCATGCCCAATCTAGGAAATAACTCTCATTCCTTTATTATTCTCTCAAATGATGACCTTCATTTGTCTTCAAGTCTAACTATGTAGTTAAGGCAAATCCTTACCTAAAATATAGTCTAAATTTTTGAGGAGGAAGACTAATTATCTACTACAATTCCTAAAGTGACATTAAAAAGAAATAAAAATGGAAAAGGGAGAAAGGACGTTCTGAATCGATTTCTTTCATTTGATGATAGCCTTAGGCCCCAAATCTCATTTTGTAGAGCACCACACTTACTTTTAGTTTTATTTAGCTCAATTCTATGGCCCTAAATCTCAAGAAAGTCATGTTATAAATTCAAGAAATTAGATTCTCCATGGATTGATTTCTGTAGAGTTCAGAAAGATGTGCTCTCACAATCCTCAGAAGAGCACAATGTTTTTGTTTCCACCAGAGCAGAAAATTGCTGTGTCCCAACTCCTTTTTCCCATGAAAAGATCTGATAATTAAACTCAAAAGATATTCTAGTAATCAGGGATTACCAAAGAAGTCACAGCAAACAACCCCAAGATATTCTGAGCAAGGAGTAGATCAGAAAGACAGGGCAAATGATAGTTAGAGATTCAAGCAAATGAACAGCAAGTAACAAAGTAGATAAGAATCAAGATTTCTACTTCAAAAACCAAAGGTACTCTGGAGCTGTTTATGGTGGTGAGTAAGTGATTGTAGCTGTGGTAGACTAGAGAACAAACTCAAATTTGTATACACCCATTTCCCTGAAATATATAGTAACTGTATGGTAAAATGAACTGTAGGCTTAATGCTTTTAAATGTTTATTAAATGAGACTGTGTTAAAGGTCTTAAGGGATCCTGGACTGAGTAGAGGAGACCAATGAAAGCATTAATATTTGTATAATAAAAGATGCAATAGAATCAAAGTCAATAGTAGGGGAAGTGACACAAAACCAAGAAGTTGGTGTGACACAAAGAACGGTCCATGAGACATAGAATAATGATATTATGGGGATTGTTCAAAGAAGTGAGAACAGCTCAATCTCCCCTTGGGGTTTTCAGAAGTCATAGTCAATATCTTGGTAGTGAAACTGAAATGAAACTTCTGACACCATCCCAGGACTCAAAGAAAATGACCATGTTATTGTTTAAGCAGCTAAGATTGTATGACTTCTTTACATATCCAATGGGAAACTTAGACTGTAGATTACTAAAAGGAAAGACAGCTCCATAGTAAAGAGAACATACTGCTCTTTGGTTTTTGTCACCTATGTTGGATATCTCAAACCACTTGGAATTCCTGCTCCATCAATCAGACCCCCTCTTCTGGACCCTATGGTCAACTGATTTATGTGCTCATGCTCCCAAACAGAAAATATACAATGTGCAATATATATTAAAAATAAAAAAATATTTTATAAAGACATAGAGATGGAATTTAAAAATGTATTCTTGTTTTTCAGTGTTTCAATAAAGGTAGCAACTAAGATTAGGAACAAGGCATCAATCAGTTTATGATTTTAACATTTCCTGAGTGTATGTACTTTGGAAGCTACTTTCACACATATCAGAAGGAACTCACAAGATTAAGGTGGATTAACAGCAACTTTTCCAGAGTCCTGAGGCTTCTGGTATTTAGCTAGATTTCCTGAAGCTGTATATACTAAGAAAAGAATTAAGTTTAGGCCAGGCAGAATATTATTTGGGGGATATTTTAAAACTTATTTATTTCCATCCCAAATGCTGCCCCCTCACAGTCCCCTTTACAGAGTTCCTCCCCCTTTCCCTTTCTCCTTCCCCTCTGAGAGGGTGAGACCTCCTGGGTATACCCCACCCCGCTACCATGTTCCCATCTTCTTCAGGGTCTTAGATCCTCTGTTATGCTTACAGACAGGAGCCTAGCATAACTGTCCTCTGAGAGGCTCTACCCAGCAGCTGACTGAAACATATGTAGATACCCATAGCCAAACAGTGGGCAGAGCTCTGGGACCCTTATGAAAGAGCTGCAGGAAAGATAGAAGGAAGAGGTCTTTGAGTAACAGAGATTTTAGAGATTGTATAGTACACTAGTCCCCTTGGACTTCCAGATCATATCTTTAAAGTGTGTGATCTTTCACATAGTGGCTTTTTACCTCAACTGTAAAGTCTTTGTTGTTAAGTTATGTCAAAAGCAAGTTATTTAAATTTTGATATTGTTTTTTACAAATACTAGAGAAAATAGAAGTAAAATGTTTATTGTCAAAAATCAAGAATTCTGCATTTATTATTGCATTATATATTTTCTCTCAATGAGTATGTGTCACTTTCAGAATGAGAAACCATTTTCCTGTTTCTTTACACCCTCCTTTAATCTGATACTATGAAAATACACACAAATATGTTTATATAAAATTCAGAAGAAACCACATATTTATAATGCCATCCACATTGAAGTCAAGAGTCCTAAGCTTCTTGATGTAAGGCCCTATTCTGTGCTTGATTCCATGATAGATGGTTTGATTTCAAAAACTGACTTTTGGATGGCAGATACTGAAAGAGGAAAAAAATGCTTCTGCTCTGTCACTTCCCAGCAGAGAAGATTTGATGATCATTTATTTTTCCTGAATTCTTTCTACTATTAAACTGGGGTCAGGACATCCACCTCACTAAATATAAAGGCTCCTCACAAACTATGGCCAAGGTACTATTTAGGTGTTTCATAAATCAAGAGGCATAGTCTTATTAAAATTAAAAGAATCACAGCTGGATATATCTTCTAATTTACCACTAATTTCCACCTAAGCATTATCTTAAAACTATATGTTTCTTCTTTTTTTAAAAAAATTAGCTGAATGTTTATACATACTAGTGAGTATTGTGATTATACAATACATGTAGAGAGTGTGCAACAACTGAGTCAGGGTAATCAATATTATTTTCTCCTTTTTTTCACTTGTGGTATCTCTGTGTTTGGAGCTCACAACCTCTCTTTCATCCTTTGTAAAGAATATAATAGAGTGCTGGAGGTTATAATTACTCTACAATGCAGTAGAACACTTCCTTCTTTGAGATCTAGGGCTTTAATTTCCAAAGATGATTGAGAGCTTGCATTATTTCTTTCTGTGTCTGACTTATTTCATTTAGCACATTGTCTTCCAGTTCCATCCATCATGCCACAAATGACAGGATTTTATTTTTATGACAAATTAAAGGTATCCTATGTTGTATGCACATATATATGTAACTTATCTATTTATCTCCTGATAAAAGTTCATATGAGACTTTTTAGTGTAAGTTTTCCACAATTTAGTGATAATTATAAATGGTTCCCAATAAACATGGAGTGCAGCTATCTCTTTGATGTGTTTACTTAATTTCCCTTGTGTATAAGCAAGGTATTTGTGTAGCTGGATGACATGCTTTAAAATAAAGAGCAATAATTCTGTCATGGAAAAAATGTGACTTAGTACTTTGTCATAGGGATATAAATATCCAATATTAAGTAGTTAAAAACTGGTCCTCACTTGAAAACTAGTATCTCACTTTTAGTAGCTTTCCTAATGTTCTCTAAAATGATTGCACTGGTGGTGTATGCACCAAAAGTGCCATTTTTCAACACTAATACCCAAATTGGTTATTATTTGCTGTTTTGATAGTAGTTTCTCTGGCCATGCCAAGATCATATGTTATTGTGTTTCTCATTTACATTTCCCTATTGACCATTGATTAATATACTTTTTGATAATTCCTTTTTTTATTCTGAGAAATGTGTGATCTTATAATTATCCTCTTTAAAAGAAGTTATTTGAGTTTTTCTGCAGTAATTTTTTTGAGTTCTTTATATTATTCCAGTTTTAAAAACAGTTCTTCCATTCTTGAAGTGGTAGTGGAAACATACTCTTTATAAGCTTGAGGAAGATTTTCCTCCAACAGTCATTGTTTTATAATTATCTTGAAAGCCTCAGAAGTTAACTAGCATGCTTTAGTGTGCACATTTGTATGTTTATGAAGATGTTTGGGTCTATTTTACCAATTAATATTAAATGCAAAGGAGATAATGTTGATCTAGAACACTTAACTACTACAAATGTGCCTATTTAATTATTATAAATGCAGTTAATTCTTAAAACTAATAAATACTTTGAGAGGTTTTTTGCATTTTATTGTTTGAATCTAAAATGAACAACAATAATTCTGTTAGGAGACAATGTGACTTAGACTTCATCACAAGTATATAAATATCCAATATTAATTAAGTAGTTGAAAACTAGTCCCAAGTACATATTAATACAATTTTTATGTTTTTTCTAAAAAGAAAAAATACATTTGTAGTCTCAACATTTCCAGAAGTATTGCAAACATTTTTAATTAGAATTTATCATATCTAGAATGTAAAAGCAAACTCAAATATATCATTTGTAACCCTGAACAACCTCACCCTGAATTAGTTTTTAGTAAAAAAACAACTGTGTATCTTATTTTGCTCACAATTTAGAAAATGCTCAAGAATGTGAAAAGTGATTTTAAAAAAAGTCAATCATGCCATAGACTATAAAGTATAAAGTAGACCAAATGTAAACTCTGGAAATATTTGTAAGATATTTACTAAATCATACTCTATGATTCTCCCAATTCTGAACCACAAGGAGATAAATTAAAATAACAGCCACAAAAAAGATGAAGGACTAAAAATAATTTTACTGAAAGCATTGCAAAATCTAAGCAAAATACACAGTATAAAAGAACAAACAAAAGTATGACCACCATTATGGCTTCTCTAACACCACTTTCCCACATTTTATTGACCCGAAGTTAAAAAATGTTATATACAAACACTAATATAATTAGCACATGTATTATAATCTTTAGAATGGCATGGCTTAATAACATGCTTATCCCTCTTCTTGGTACACAAAATAATAAATAATAAAAATAAAAAAATAAATAATAAATACATACAAATATATAAATATATAGATAACTAATAAATAATAATAATAATAATAATAATAATAATAATAATAAATGTTACAAATAACTGTTTGGATTACTTGGGTTTCTCTGTTTGTTTTTATCACAACATACTCCTGTCCTTTTAGAAATATCTCCCTCAACATAATATCCCTATTGATTAATTGGGGATTTTATATAGTGCACTCAGATCACACTCACTTCCTATTCCTACCAAATCTGCCATAACTTTGTGTTACCAACTCTCCTTGCAAAAATAAATAAATAAATAAAGAAAGAATGAAAGGGAGAGAAAGAAAAGAGAAAGGGGGAGGAAGGAAGGGAGGGGAGTCAGGAAAGAAAAGGAAAGGAAAGGAAAGGAAAGGAAAGGAAAGGAAAGGAAAGGAAAGGAAAGGAAAGGAAAGGAAAGGAAAGGAAAAAGGAAAGGAACACACAGTCTAATCTGTGGTGCCCATATACTCATTGAAGCATGTTTAATCTCAGTGATTAGCACCTTAAAGATAAATGAGTCCTTCTCCACCCCATCCCACATCTGCTAGAAGCCATTAACTGTGAGGAGCTCCACTTTAGCATCATTGTCATAATTATCAAGACACATCAGTAGCTTCCTATCTGGATTGTTTCTTTTTGGGGAGATGTGGGAAAGCTGTCACAGAATTCTTCATTATAAATCTGTAGTAGTTGATAGCACTACAAAAGAAGGTTCCTTGGTGTCAACATGGATCGCTATCATTAACATAGCCTCTGTTCAGCCCTCATATTAGCATAGACTCCAGAGGGAGCACAGACTATGGACAACCACATGGCTCCAGCAACAACACAGACTATGGCCATCAACATGGATTACTTCAGGAGCACGGATTATGGACAACAACATGGCCTTGGGTTGCAACATGGACCAGGAACACCAATATGGCCTCTGGCAGCAATGTGAACCATGGAGTTTTTTCAAAGAGGTTTAATCCAGAAAATGAACCATTCATCTTCTCAGATACTTTGTTGTTGCTCAGAGTTAGGGTGATCATGATAAGGATAGAGCCTGCAAGAGGTCTAGGCTGCTCCCTACTCAGCAAAACCATGCTGCTTTGTCCACTGCAGCTATGCTCCTATACCTGCAGTTGTAACTCTACTTCTGCATCTCTCTGGTGCTCAAGTACTGGTCCTTTCCACAATTTTTCTTACCTCTCTATTGCACATTCATTTATTAAAACTGGCATTGCAAGTACCCTATATCACACAGTATATATATATATATATATATATATATATATATATATATATATATATATTTTTTTTTTTACCTGTAATGCTATACATGAAAATACTTATAAGTCATTGGCCTAATTAAAAATCTCTGGTAAATACTGGACTATAGCTGAAATATATCTCCAATATCCTGCTCTTGCCCAGAGTGAGGGTGATTTTGCAGCTGGGCTTGGGGACAGTATCCTCAAGAGCTCTAGGTTGCTGAACACATTCCTACCCTCTGCTGGCAGCCCCACGGGCTCACCCAGCATGTTCATCATGCTTGCATCCCTCAGGTAACATTGAGACCTGAGGCTTTCCTCCAGGAGCAGGGCTTGTAAGCTTCAGCAGCAGTGGTTCTATGTTGCAGATTGGGCTGTTGGGGCAGAGTACCAACCCTACTTGCCAACAGCGTGTTCTTTTGTCTGCTGTGGTCTGTGTTTTTCTCTGCCGTCTTTTTTTTCCACAATTCTGAGAAAG
This sequence comes from Rhabdomys pumilio, assembly GCA_030674055.1. Classification (NCBI taxonomy): domain Eukaryota; kingdom Metazoa; phylum Chordata; class Mammalia; order Rodentia; family Muridae; genus Rhabdomys; species Rhabdomys pumilio. The sequence continues at coordinate 261,059,764 of JANHMN010000001.1, read as the reverse complement.
TACATTATAAAAGAATCTTCTCATAAGATCTCCTTTTAAAAACGTTTTTCTAGAAAGACTACACACTCTGTAGATTCATCCTCCTTCACAACATCTACCCTTGAAGCCTCCATGGGTTCCTTATCTCCTCTGAGCAGCTCTGTGGCCTCTGGTGGCCACTGACAGCTTGACTCTTCTCCTCAAATAATCTGTTTTCCTTAAAGAATTATAAACAAAACCTATTCATGCTTTTTAAACCACAGAGAAACTTACTTGCTTGAAATTAAAGTCACCTATTCATAACCATTTAAAACACCATAAAAACTCAAAAGGACTTGTGAAAATTCCTCAAATAATACAGTCACTATTGACAAGGGTTTTCTCATGTCTATATGCTCTTCCTTTAAGATTCATTTACTTTCATATCTATAGATTACTTTTAAAAGTCTATTTAGTTAAAATTTCTGTGATGAGCTCTATGTAGCAACATATGCAAAGATACAGACATATTTACCAACTTGTCAATGTGCAGCCTGAAAACAGGGGGTAATGATGGCTGAATTATCAAAATCAGTATAAAGGACTTTGTAACTCAAGAGTAATCAGTCATATATTCTCTAGAAAGCCCTCCTGACATTCAGAACTCAACATGCATGTCCTGATTGGTTGAACATAAGCCTTCAACTATGCTCTGTATATTGCATATATGGTGATGAGATTGTGTACAATTCAATGAAGTTGTATGTGTTTCAATACTTTACCACATAAAAGTTTATTTTTATTTCCTGTTCATCGCATTTGGTATTAACTATTTACATGTTCAACTTCCCCATCATCAATAAATAATTACTTGTTAAGTGCTGACTGAGTATGCTTGTGACAATAAGTAGAGAGACAGAATTTGTGTTCTTCCAAGCTTATATTTAAAAGGGGGAAATATGCCAAATAAATAAAAGACTCTATAGAGATCTTTTAAACTGTGGGGACTCTACAAATTCATTAAATAAGGAGACAGGGGTCTAAATCTTGCTTCCAGTGATCTGGCTAAGGTGTTGAGGTATGAAAACAAACAAACAAACAAACAAAACAGTGAACCTCAAGTGATCCATTAGGTTACTCCTTCAGTGGTCCATATGGTGGGATGGTTGAATAAGTTGAAGTAAGGATGATGATTGTGATTATATTGTGTGTATATTTTAAAAATAAATTGAGTAGTTTCTGTACCAGTATATGTGGAGTTTACAGAAGAAATAAGACTAGTATGATTCCAAATATTTGGGACAGAAGGATGAGAAAAGAGTTACTTTTCTAGAGGTGGGAAAGAGTAAATAAAAGCCAAGTTTAAGAAGACAAATAGTAATTCAGTGCTAGCCATGTTAACGAGATGTCAACTGTAATTCTTTGTAGAGATAGCTAGATTTCTTGTTCTTTAGTTAATGGAAATTACCTGTAATATCCACATTGTTGGCCATGTTTGCAAAGGCATGCATTGTTGCACTTTTATCATGGTATGGTAAATAGAAAATTTTTGGTTTTTTCTTTTGTTTTTATTGTTTGTTTGTTTTTGTTTTTCAGAAAAGAAGTCTATGTTGAGACATAATAAGCCAGTCTAAGGTTTCAAGGGCAGAGCTTAAGTCTCTGTTTGTTTCTCTTTATAATTTAAAAATCTGTTGACTCACCTGTTACTGTACCGACTCTCGATCAGAACGCGATCAATTGAATAAATGGTGACAAGTTAAATGATTACCATTTATATATAGCTATTATGTATTAATATGTATAATACATAGCTATTATGTATTAAATCACAGTTGTGTGACAGGCACAGCAGTGTTTGATATTTGGGTCATCATTGAAGTCCCACAATAACCTTATGGGTAATGAAAATTGTGGGAACAAAACTATGTTGACAGAGTGCAAACAAAATGCTGAAGAGTTTATACAGTAGATTTTCCTCACTTGGGTTCTGATTTTAGCAAATACTTTATATTGCAAGGATGAGTGAGAGGATCCAGTAATCAGAGAGAATAACAAATTTAAACTGAGGACCATGGGAACCATGAATCTTCTAGAAACCTTAAAGTATAGCAAGTGGTAGAACAATTCTTTTCCTTCCATACCTTCCATCAGAGTGGTGTTTCTTTGGCACTTGGCATGCTAGGGCTATTTACTGTTCATAGACTCAATAACATCTGAGAGGCAGGATGATATTGTGATCAGCAGTTTGGAGGCATGAAAATACAGGGGTAAATTCATAAGTCTGTTAACAGAAAGAGAAAAATGTACCTGAGAATATATGCTGTGATATTAAAGCATTGAAACTAGAAAAGAATGCATAAGATAAGAGTACATAGTCTAGGGGATGATACTAAATAGCTTACTTTTTTTGTAAACTCTAAGATACTGTCATAGAGTCTGCACTTTGGTCAGAACTGAACAGGTTCTGCTATCTCTATTTAAAAGATGCAAAACATGAAGCATAAAAGAACTAAAATGACTTTGGAGCTCATCTTAAGAAATTGCAGATCCCCCCCAAAAAAATAAAAAAGGAAGGTAGGAAGGAAGAAAAGAAAGGAAAAGAAAAGAACCAGAAATCAAGAACTAAGAGCACTTGAAATTGGAGTTCACACTCCTAAGAGCTTAGAAAACCCTCTTCCTAAATAGCCCCTCTCCTCTCCTCTCCTCTCCTCTCCTCTCCTCTCCTCTCCTCTCC
>JANHMN010000001.1:261035577-261053996 GCA_030674055.1 Rhabdomys pumilio | reverse complement strand
TGTGTGTGTGTGTGTGTGTGTGTGTGTGTGTGTGTGTGTGTGTGTGTAGACACATCGGATGGGGACCACATAGTTGGGAGGGGATAGTGGGGTGGGAATGGAGCGCTTTGATTAGAGAGCTCAGGGGAGAAGATTGCTCTCTCCAGATGCTGATTTCCAAAGCACTTGACAATCACAGGCAGAAGCCAAGAGCGGACCGCTGTGGCCGCACCTGCCCGAGGGCAGCTTGAGCAGGGCACTGAGACCTGCCCATCACGCCCGGAGACCCACAAATGCGCTGATACACTGCTGCGACCTGTCCTCCGCCCCTCCATCCTGTGCCCAGGAAGGAAGCCCACAGATCTGCCAACCTTTCACACGGGAGGCAGACAGGACAAGAAAGCTGAGCTGGTGGTGGTGGCGACCCCGAGAGGGCTCCAGACCCGAGGTGACCGTCAGCCACAGCCCTCTGGACTCGGAAGCAGCTGCGACCTCCAGTTCCCCGTGCTGGCTCTGCTGTGTCCCGGGAGCATCTGCTTGCTTGGTCCGGGCTCAGTAGACTGGGAGATGGGTCCTAGTGGGGACTGACCACCCTCACCTCTGTCCCCAGCCCCTCCAGACCTCCCCTCCCTCTGCTTCCCTTGGGGCGAGCAGCTGTCTGCGCCGCCCCTTTCCTCTCCAGTGCCCCATCTCCCCTTGCTTCTGTCCCTCCCTCCCCGGGACCCATTCCCTGGGCCACCATGGCCGCGGCCATCGCCAGCGGCTTGATCCGTCAGAAGCGGCAGGCGCGGGAGCAGCACTGGGACCGGCCCTCTGCCAGCAGGAGGCGGAGCAGCCCTAGCAAGAACCGCGGGCTTTGCAATGGCAACCTGGTGGATATCTTCTCCAAAGTGCGCATCTTCGGCCTCAAGAAGCGCAGGTTGCGGCGCCAAGGTCTGTGTGGGTCACGGTAGGGAGGTGCGCCTCGGATGGGATGGCTAGCATTTCACTACCTGAATAGAGCCGCTTCGGGCTTCCCTTGCTGCTTCGCTCGTGTTTTTGTTTCTGTCCACCCATCTCCAACCCTCTGATCTCCCTTCAGCGCGCCAGAGCGCCTTCCCTGTGTAGCTGCGAATCTGCTCCCAGGCAACCTGTAGCCAGCCACTGGGAACTCAGCCCGCCCAGAGCCCTCAAATTGGCTAGCTTCTAGCAGGCTCTTGATTTCTGATTCTCCTGCAGGAGCTCCAGAAAATCAGTTTTCACTCTTCTTCCAGACATTAGGGCTCCCCAGAGAACAGTATCCGCTCTAGAATGCAGGATGAGGGTCGGCCTTCCGCAGTGCCCCAGGTCATGTATGTTGTTCCCTACTAAGATAGGAGATGTCAGAATTGGTGTGTGCCCCGCCTTACCTGACATCTTTAGTCTCCTGCAAACCCCTTGGTTCACATCTCTTGGTGAAAGAGACCCTCTGCTGGGACTATTGTAAAAGAAATGAGCAGCTGGGAGAGCATGAATTAAGGGGTTAGCTCAGTGAAGAGTTAATAGAAAGCTGGTTATCAAGGGGCTCTGATCCCTCCTGCCCACCAGCTTCTGCTTCCTGTAGTCAAGTCTTGGGTGAATACAGTTCCCCTCAGAATGAATCTGACTGTGCCTGTTAGGGAAGAATGTATTCCTGCTTTGTCTGCTTTTAACTGATAAACTAGCAAATTATATGAAGCATGAACAGTTACTACACAAACATGGACAGCATAGAGCCCTTACTACGTGTGATGTTACTATGATATTTCAGAAAGAGTTAGTGCCCCTCATGACCTTCTGCTGCCTGTAAAATGCCAGTCTTTACTCAGGAGACAGAGCCTGGCCAGCTGCCCCCCAATCCACACCCAGTTAGAAAGCGTGGCTGTTTTAGGAGCATGTTAGGAGAACAACATAGGGATGCTTGCTATATCTAACCAGGTGGGCAGGAAACAACATATTTACATTAATGGTTATCTGTGTTTACCCAGCACAATACATCTTCCCGGCCCAGCTGTGTTTGCTCTCAGTGTCCTGTTCAAAAGGCAGAGACACTCTTGAAAAGCTTGGGTTTCTGTGTGGATTTGTATGTATCCATGCCTTTTCCTGTCTATGATCAAAAGTTATAATTTCTTTAAAATAATTAATTAAAGTAATGCTAAATTTGAAAAGGGTCCATAACTGATTGTGGTAATGACAAATTTTAGCTAACTTTCTGTTTGTTGTCATCAAGCTGAAAAGAACGCAAGTAAGATATGCCCTCATGCACACTCTAAGAGAAATGCAGTTGTATATCTGTAACAGGAGAAACTTCCTTATAAAGATGATGGGGCAAGGAGATTTCAGAGCAGTGGCAAATATGAAGAATAATTAACTTGTCATTTGCACTTTAAACAGGAACCTTATCCAGGAAATCTTTAAGGTCAGTGTTCTGGTCACTGTCCATACCAGTATCCACCATTACAACTACGCTTGCTTCCTACTTTATCAGATAGATAATTCATTGGAACCCAACATTCACAGCAGTGAGTTCTGAACTTGCCATCTAGTTAAACTGCAATGGATATATTCTCTCCTGAATAAGATTATCTTAGTACAAACAGTGCTGAACAGTGCTAAAGGTTACAATGTACATTCTTAAAATGTGCAACAATTAGATTATTTTATAAACACAGTGGATCTTTTGTGCTATATTGAGTGATGAGGGTGGGGTTACTTGACATGTGATGAATTTCAAGATAATCTTTTTCCAAGTCTAGAAAGATATCTGGGCTCTCTAATAGTCAATTATTCTATTTTTAATGTTGACTCTTTCTTTAATATTTTTAAGTCTGAGCACAAACACACACACACACACACACACACACACACACACACCTCGATGGTCTGTAAGAAAATTACATTTGGAACCATGCTGTCACATTGTTTTTGCTGAAAGAGTATAAGAAAAATATTAATTTATACAGAATATTTTCTTTTGTTCCTGTTTCATCACCTACAAAATATTTTCTTTAGTGAAGAAAGCCACAGATACAGCTAGCTATTGAGTATCAGACAAAAATTGACTTCTTAGTATTACTTTAAACAAAAGAAGCATGAAAACTGTGTTATGTACTGTATATTGATAGGTAGTATGGCTATGATTATATATAATAAATAAAATTAATTTATTGCTTAAATACTATTTGGGGGAAATATATTTGTTGCCTTTCTTTACCTACTGTTTATGAAGGAAACAACATTGCACCCAGAAAGCTTTTAAAATCTGATTTGCCAATAGGTAGACATAATCTTTAAGTGTCATAATTTCATGTATTCTTAATAGTTGAAAATCAATAACCTGACAAAAAAGTATTAAAAGTTTATAGTGTGATAAACCTTGCTACAGATCTTATAGATAACTAGGTTGATAACTAAGAGAATTTCTTCCTCCATGGAGCTCACACACACAGAGTTACTGCACAGAAGGAGAACAAATGTATGAGACATATGTCCAGAGTTCTACAAACCTGTAGAACAGAAGAATAGAGAACTAGGGGGAAGGTTAGCTGAGGATTGAGTTTAGTTAAAGTGAGAGAGGATGATGCCCACATTGAGGGCTGCCTGTTAATGAGGGTTTAAGGGCACAAGAGATGGTAAAAAGATGGCATATAGGTGCAAAGACCTGCTGGCAGGAAAAATCTTAGTTCACAGAGAGATACAAAAGAGGTATTGAAACTCTGGAAGTACACCTTCAAGTATAATACACATTGACTCTTTAAGACAAAACAAAGCAATAGATCTAAACTTTGTGTTTTGGAGAAAGGCAATAAATATTTCTTAAGCTCGGGGAATTGATTTTTCCCTCTTTAAAGATTTTAAGCTGGTTATAGTAACACATTCCTGTAAAAACAGAACTTGGTAGGTGGGGGCAGGAAGATCAAGAATTCAAAACCAGACCTAACAATATGAAATCTTCTCTCAAAGGAACAAAACTGAAAAAACTAATGCTTTATTAAATAGCAATGACTACTGTCAAATGGATTAAACTAGAGCCCTACCACCCCAAACCTCATTGTATGCTTTGATTTGTTCCTGAGCATTTTGCAGGATGGTTGTAGCAAGATAGGTGCTGTGACGATTCCACCTTTCCAGATCCCTCTACTTCTGCCTTCTCACTCCTTTGACTTTAATCCAAAGTTAGCATCCTGCAAATTAGCCATATGAATGTGTTTCTTACACTCTTGCATGTATGTATGTTTATGTGTATGTGTGTATTTATGTATGAATGTGTGTGTGTGTGTGTGTGTGTGTATGCATGTTTTGCTCTGTACCTGGAATGTTCTCTCCACTTCTATATTTGCATACTAGAAATAATCTTATTTCTGAAAGATCAGAGAGATGCCTTCTGAGAAGTCATCACTCACTGCATCATGTTAGAATAACCCTCAGTGGCATTTTGTAGTTTCTCATAGTTGTGTACACCTGATAAAAATTATTCACCACACACCTTCAGTCTATTATGTTTAAGAAGAAGAGAAGTCCATTTTCTTCAGCTTTCAAATCTTGTTAGAGTGTTATCTAGGCCCTGGGGTACTCATCTCTGCCATTTAACTGGGAGAAAAATGGAAAGCAAGAGATCTAAACCTCAGCCTCAGTGTTCTAACTAGATCATAACTAAAATCAAAGCTCCTTTCAAGTCTCCACATTTTTCTATTTTCCCTTAACAACTACATGAATGTATTTTGTTCCTTGGAAATGGGGCTATAGAATGGGATTTTAGTGAGTTAATCACAAGATATTAAGGATACCAATTACCTCATTTTAATGCCTACATAATACATGGAGCACATTTAAAGTATAGGGTAACTTTATATAAGGAAAGAGGAACACACAGGAAACAAACAGTTGGCAAATAATTTTATTATTTGAAATCTTTACAGAAAATTTAAAACAGAAAGCGAAGGTAATGATCTTATCCTTAAAGCATTGCAATTCTTCTATTACATGTTGAAATAATATGCAACATAACAAGCAAGAGCTTGTCTGTTTGTCGAATAGTAGCATTTCAAAAAATCTGAGGCCTGTGTAATTGTTTCTTGCACGTTAATTTTATCTGTACTTTTATCTAGGATCACAGGAGCCATTGAAGAATGCACTGTTTGTGTTTAGGCAGTAGGTATAGGTTTGCTAACAACACATCTTGCTTAAAATAAATTGCAGGGTAGCCTAAAATTTTAGAAATAAAAAAATGTGCCACTTAAATCATGTTTTCAAGTTAAACTATGTTCTAAAAAGCAGAAATGCATGTGTATCTGCAGAGACAAAACAGCTGTCCTCAAATGGTAGTGAAAAATCTCCATCTCCTAAGAAATCAGAAGAGCTTCCCTCTTACAAAAAAACCTAGCCTCTCAAGAGATGATCAACACAGACAATAACTTAGGACCTTCATGTTTATGCTGCTACCTCAGAACAGCTGTCATGGACTAAAGGGCAAAAGGCACAGGGCATAGGCACATAGACTTACGAAGGTCCTCATGGAAACCAAAGTAAAAGAACCTTTTCCCTCTAAAGTACATATCTTTCCCCTCTTTCTTTTTCTTTTTATAACTGGTTTAAGAATGTTCTGTTGTTATTGTTGCTGTTTATGCTTTTGTTTTCTGAGACCACCGGACTCTTGCTACACATAAGACTTGTTGCTGTTTAATGACTGAAGTTATATCTTTTGTTATACTATGACTATAAAAATCATGCTGTTTCTTAATTCAACTGTTTAATTTTATTTTTAAATGGACATTTAAAGACCTTAAAGGAATATTATTGAATTATGTTTCTCTACTGATTTTCTTGTTTTGGTGTCAACAATCCATGTTTGTTGTGGGTTTTAAGAGTAATCATTGCTTCAGTGGTACAATAAATAAAAATGTCTAATGAAGTAAAAGTAATTACTAGATTAAAGTAGATATTCAAATTATGCTTTGTTCAAGGTTGAATTATATTCATAGAGTTTAACTTCTACATACTTAAGTAATTAATTTGCATTAATCATGTATTTTGACTTTTTTTTTTAACGTGAAGTTCACCCAAGAAGCACTAGAACTCCTCTGCTTGCACTCCCATGGATTTCACAGTCAACTACAGATTTCTCTTTATATTTCACTTAGTGAAAATTTCAGGATGCTGTTACATGGAGATAATAATTTCTGTGGGATATTATTGTTGTTAGTAATTCTACATTTATACTTTTATTTTTCAATTTATTTCCTTTTTATGATAGACAAAATATTCAGATTAATGGAAAACCATTTTTTTCTCTGGGAGGTAGTGTGGTATTGGCTATTGAACCGAGGGACAATCGCATGCTGTGCAAGCAATCTACACCTAAATACAATGCTAGTACAGTATTTATGTTTTTAATTTGAGAGAAACTCTTCCTATGTTGCTCAAGTTGGCTTTGAACTTACTCTCTAGCTCTAGATGGTGTTGGACTTGTCGTTGTCTGTCTCAGCTAACCAAGTCTGGGATCATAGGCTGGAAAGAGAATGTCTAGCTCCTTTGATACTTTGATACATATGAACACTGTTTAAGTAATATTAGAATATTAAACTCCTCAAACATGTACTCTTTATAGTGAAGATATTAAAAATACTTTCTGCCAGCTTTGAATTAGCAATACTTTACCATTTAATTTATACTCATCCTGCTGCGCAATAGTTCATCTGAGTTTTTACTAATCTCTGGCTGCAGTTTAATACCCAATGAGCAGTCTTTCTCTATTTCCCATCCTCACTGTCTCAGCCTTTATGAAATAAGATTTTATACATCACATGTACTAAGATCCTATGAGACCAGCTTGAGGTCAAGGATGGTGATTTCTCCAGAAATCTTATTGTTGAGAATAGATTTCGCTATCCTAGGTTTTTTGTTATTCCAGCTGAATGTAAGAATTGCTCTTTCTAACTCTATGAAGAATTAGTTGGAATTTTGATGGGGATTGCATTGAATCTGTAGATTACTTTTGGCAAGATGGCCATTTTTTGCTATACTAATAGTCAGTCCATGACCATGGAAGATCTTTTCATCTTCTGAGATCTTCAATTTCTTTCTTCAGAGACTTGAAGTTCTTGTCATAAAGATCTTTCACTTGTTTAGTTAGATTAACACCAAGATATTTTATATTGTTGGTGACTATTATGAAGGCTGTCATTTCCCTAATTTCTTTCTCAGCCTGTTTATCCTTTGAGGATAGAAAAGGATACAAACAAACAAACAACAACAACAAAAGATCCTATGAGATATGACACTATATGTATGGTTAGTGAATTCAGTTATCTCTAGTTCCATCCAAGATATCACACACAGTAAAGTGTCCTCCATTTATATGGCTGAATAGTTTTTCATTTAATATAAGTACTACATTTTCTTTATTCACATCAGGTGATGGACATGGGTTGTTTCAGTTTCTTAATTTCTATGTATAGAGTGTCAACACATATGCAGATGTTTTCAATTCTTCTTAATCCCATTTTGAGAATATTGGTTTTCAAACCAATCATAAATCTTCCTTAGCTCCATGAAAAGTTACAATTTTATGTTTCATTTGCTAAATTTAAAAAAATGACAGAAATTAAAAGTGGGTTCTTTCAATATGGTTTATCCTTTTTAGTTTTGAAATTGTTCTTTTCTTTGATTATAGTCTTCATGTACTTCTTCACAAATGATGAGAAACTTTTAGCTAAAGGGACTCTGACAGTTGTACAATCTAAATTGGATATGATAGTCTCAATATTGGTATTTTAACACTTGGAAACTAGAGAAATGGACCAATAATGGTAATTATGTAAAGTATCACTTTAGGGAGGTTAATATAAAGCAAAGCACATTGCTCTCTGAACCAGATATTGAGTGGCAGTATCTGCAATGACTCCTGTCTTCATTAAGAAACCTAGGTCTCATGACCATGTCTTTATTTACTGTTCCTTGAGATAAAAGACTACAGGGAATGACAAGAATCTAGATACCTTTTCCTAAGCTATTTTATTAAAATTACTTGTTTATGATTGAGGAAAATACTTTTTTATAAGGTCATTCAATTTTGTGAAATACTCCTTACAGAACGTGTTTTGCCCTGTGTTTTGTGCATCTTTCATGTTGATAGATATTGGTGTGAGAATAGGAGACAGTCAGTCAGGAGTCAGGGCCTCAAGTGTGACTAGTATACAACTTCCTGACTCTTCTACTTTCCCCAACTCTTTACAGTCCTTTATGACATTTTAAGTTCTTTATTAATGGAAGTCACATTACTGCACGTAATAATAGGTACACAATATGGACATCTGTGGATGAGATTAACTGTCATCTAGTTGCTGTTTTTGGACAGGAATCTAATTACAAATCATTCTAAAACTTCATTATTAACTTTAAAACTAAAGCCAGAAGCAAATTTACCTCAAAGGAAAGATTGTGAGTTTTGAAAAAAGAATAAAGAAAAGAAAGTTCTATGATTCACCAAGCCATTTTTGATATAGGAATGCAACTTAGTTTTTAGCATAGCTGGATGTTACATACAACAATTCTATGGCAGTTAATAATTGTTACCTTCACAGATACAAAATTACCTAGGAGTCAAGCCTCTGGGCATGCCGTGAGGAATTATCTAAATTAGGTTAGCTTCTGAATATGCCTTTAAGGCATTGTATAGATTTGGTTGATTGAAGTGGAAAGACCCATCTTAACTGTGGGCAAAGCATTTCAAGGACTGAGATTCTGGACTGAATATAAATGAAAAAGAGAGCTGAGCAGAAGTATTTATCTTGCTTTCTACTTTCTGACTACAGACACAGTATCACCATCTGCTTTAGCTCTTCTACTATGACTTTCCCACCATGGTGATTATACCCTTAGACTGTGAGCCCAAATAAACCCTTCCTTCCTTATGTGGTTTGTGTTAGGTATTTTGCCAAAGTAACAAGATAAGTAACTAATAGAGGTGTGATCTCCTTAATAAACTGAAGTTTCCATTATCATGTAGTGAAATCCAATATTAAATATTTTATTACTTGTTATGAAAAATATATTCTAAATACTTTTTATACTTATTAAGATGTGTTGTTGATTGTATTTGTCATTGGTCTTATTTTACATGATAAAATGAAATTAAGCCACCGAGGTTAGAGGATTACAAATTAATCATGAAAATTTACAGATGGTTAGAAATCTACTGTGTTTTGTTAGTTTTTAATAATTTCTTTGGCTCATAGCCCTTTTCCAACAAGTTCTTATATTTTATTCTTAATACTGATTCTATAAAATATGATGTAGTCAAATACATCTTGTAGTCAAATACAACTTGTAAGTTGTATTGCATACTTTATATACATTACACATAGGTGAGTGTTTAAGTCTGCAATTGCTTATTAGTTTAGTTACATGAAATTTGGTTGAAATATTCACTTCTCTTTCTTGTTATTTTCATGGCAGGGAAAAACTAACTGCTTAATCCAACAGCCAATGATTTTTATGCTTGCAGCAACATGGTTGATTTTGACTGGAGAAAAAAACCTACAGACAGAATTGGTCCTACTTCAAGTTTGTAATCAATAACTTCAAGTAGCACCCTTATGCATTTAAAAAATCATATTTATCTTTAGATAAGAAATATTTCTTGTTCTTTTTTTTCTCTTAAAAGATACACCAAGTGCTTCTTTTCTCCACTCTCAACTTATTCTCTGAAAAAACAAAGCAATAATAAACAATATGTTTTTACAAAGTCCTGTGGTTTCAAGAAGCCAGTCTATGCAGCTGCCCATTTGCCCTCTTTTCATACCTAACTGGAGATAGACCTTAGTGCTCTAATCTTGTAAATATTTTAAATTGAATCACATATCTCCTTCCTATGTAGGCTCATCATTGGAATAATTTTTATCTTTTCTAAACCACAATGTAACTACCAGCACATCTCTTTTGCATGTAAGAATGTGATAATATGTCCCAATTTGAAAAGAAATACCCTCTCGATCATGTGTTTTTATGGAATTGTCTTTTGTTGACCATTTGTTGAAAGGAAACCTAGTCCTCTCCCCAGATCAGTCTTTCTAATAGATTTTACATTAGTTTTTCTCATTATTAAACTGATTTGTCAACATCACTGATGAGATACAGATGTTCTGTGATTCTGCTGTCTGATCTTATCACATCTGCACAGACTTGAACATTTTGATTTTTACAATAAATTTGTATTTTTAGTGTTTAGCATCTAATATTAATACAAAAATATTTAGAACTTATGGCTTATACAATATTAAACTTTCATGTGATTGCATTTTCATATTTATGATGTTTTTCTAGGCAATGTCCTGTTATGTAGCTTTTGCTCCCTAGTACTCTGTGTATAGCTTAGGCTGCCTACAAATTCATGGCAATACTCCTATCTCACCCTCTAATATTCTGGCATTACAGGTATACAGCACCAAGCATGACTATAGGTGGCTTTCTATCTGGGTGTGTTAATGAGTTATCTATTCCCAGTATGTGACTGGGTTTATGTCAAACACTATTGCTAATTTATTGGTGTTATTAAAAGACAGAAGTATTTCCTTATGAGGGGTAACTATTCTGTAGAGCACATTTGGCCTGCATTGAATGATTTCTCTTCATCATATGGAGAAAATTCTGAATGGATTTTTAAAGAATTAGTCTAAATTAATTGTCTTTATTTTCAAATATAAAAGATTTGCCTTAAGCAGTGACTGTTTTGAAACTCCTACTATCACAGCAAATAATTATTTGGCAAGTTAACATACTGTTTTAGATACTTAGCAAAAACTATCACTCAGATTCAAGTGTCATGTAGAAAGAAATAGAAGTCAAGAAAAAGTAATCTTTCTGTAGAATGTTTTCAAGGGCACTTTTGCTCCCCTTTGCATCTAAACATTTTTAAGAACGTATGTTTTTTTTTTTCTGGACCTATCTAATATATACAGATCTATAATTATGAGGTCTGGTAAGGAAATTAAGGTAATAGTTTTGCTTTTTTTTTTTTTCCATTTCTTAATTTTAATTCCCGTCAGAATGACAAAGGGCTCTTCAGGTATAAGAGATGGCACAAAGCTGCTGCTAGAGAGTAGCAATAAATCTGCAGGCACAGTTCTATTGTGCATTCTTGTTAAATACTTTAAGAGTGATGGGGGACCACTATGCTTCATCGCTACTATGTAAGTGCAGTGCCTTTTCTTGGGGTGCTTCGAATGTTAGGCATGAGTTTGTTTACTTACTTTGTGTCCCCAGAATACAATTCTCCTCCCTTCTAAATGTCTTTAAAACAGAATCTCGTTACTTAACATCTTTTTACTCCAACACTTGCTTCATTTCATCTCTCTATATTTCTGTAAATAATTCCTGCCCATCCTTGGATACATCTTGCCCTTTAAATATTTGTTCATGACTTTTTTATCCTTCTTATCATTTGGTCAAGTTAAAACTGCTTAACTCTACTTATCTTTCTGCATAAGTAAATGCCACCAGAACCTTAATCATTTCTGTGGCTCAGAGTGTTCAATAATTACCTCATCTTTATTCCAGCAAATGAGATGACTGATGTTTTCATGAGCAGAATTTCATGTAGAGGCCTGAATTGGTGGAGGAAGTCTGACAGCAGCTGTTCCTCCTTTCTCTTTAGGGTGGGGCTGCCTTGAATGGAAGAAAAAGGAAATCAGGCACATTTGTACAAGGAAGAAGTGCTTGGTGGCTTCACACCTGAAAAACTTTAAAAGAAAAATGTAGGGAAAGTAACCAAAGTATCATTGCTACATCTGCCAGTATTTTAGGCGCTAGATGCTACAACTTATATCTCCCACTACAGAAAGTAGGTGGTGTTAATTCCATTTTCCTGGATGAGGGGGAGTGAAGTACTTTTTCCCTGGGACTCATTTGGTAGAGGCAGTAGTGGAAAGTATCTCTGCCCCATAGAGGATGCAGTTTGAGAATTATTTTGTAGATGCTAGATGATACCAGTGGCCAGCATCACATCCCATGTCTTTACCTTTGGCTTTGTCTAGAATATCAAACACCATGCTATCTGTTTATTCTTACAGGATTGATATGAGATGGGTGCTAGTGTGGCAGCTGTGCCCAGTGAAGTGCTGGAACACACATAAACACTGTACAGAAGGGTGCTGTCTGTACTGGTTTCAATTTCTTTCCAACAAAGGACACCAGGTTAACACCTAAACAGGGCAGCAGAACATCAGCACAGATGTTCTGGAATCTGATTCATCTTTTGAGTGCACCATCAGAGAGCATGTGGGCAATGTTGGAGTTTGTGAGGTGCAGAGTATTAAATATTCATTCAACTTTTAAAAATTCATTCTAAGCCCTTTGGATTTTTGGAAAATTACAGAAGTTATATTAAGTTTCTGAAATTTCATGAATACAAGACTAATGAACAAAGGTTTCTTGTTACCTCACTGATGCTCTGAGCTGGTACAAGTCCCATCAGTAGAAATGTCTTTGGTGTACAAGCATTTTCTTATATGTTTGAATTTTTATTTTCTGACTGGTGTAATATTATTAGTTTGCACCATAAAATCCTGCTTGTTTACTTTAAACATTATAGTTTTTAAATACTAACAAAAGTGTTGCTGTAATTAGTCTGTAATAATTAATCGATGACATTGTAGTTGATAGTCTAGCCCAACTTAAGGATGAACCTACAAAGATGTAAAATATGATACTGACTGCTGCTATCATCTAGCAACTGTGAAGTTACTTCACAGAGTGCATCCTCCAGACCGCGCACTGCAGCTTCTTTTGAATTTTTGAATTACCAAGAGAATTTCTATTGTCACCTTATGCAAGCTTATTAATTTTCTTCTTTAAAAGAGAATGTCCAAATAATCTCTGTATCCTCTTGTTCACAGTCTTCTACATTACCTTTTCCCTACCACAATATACAGAAATGACCACTCTTCACAGAATGGTAGGCCCTCTTTGGAGTTCCGGTTTTGAACGTGAAAGATTCTGGGTCTCACACAACTGTGAGGTGGCTGAAATCTTACTGATGTGCAGAAAATAGTCAGTGAGCGGGCTGGACAAGATGATGTGAAGGATGATTTGGTTCTTTTGTATCCTCCTTTGTCTCAGACCCTGAGAGTTGACACAGAACTGTGTTTCTTTGGCATAAATAAGATACTTTACCTTAAAAGGCTGTTTACAGAATGGAAGCATGTCTCATAAGTGCCAGTGTCCAACTCTTGCCCCAGCACAAGAACCATCTCCTCATGCTTGCCTAGTTCCCATGATTGGGATTAGTTAGGACTGTACTTCCTGTTGGCTGCTCAACAAATGCATCCTTGAAGCTGGAAGTCATTTTGTCATTAGCATTGTATATGTGTGTGTGTCCATGCGTGTGTGTGTGTGTGTGTGTGTGTGTGTGTGTTACATTTACATGTAGCTTTCAGATTTTCATAACCCAAAAAGGGTTATAGATGAGGTTAGGGTCTCATCTATTGTAATTTATTATTTAAAACATTTGTAGTTAATGCTTTTCTTATCAGCATCTGCATGCTGTACATGTGAATAAAAACTTTAAAAAGCGTGTTGTGTGGTGAAGATGAGCCATAAAAACCAACCAATTCCTAAAATGTTCAGCTCCATATATTTATTTTTGAGTTTGTGTTGCAGTAATTATTTAAAACAGCATTTTCTTGAGCCAACTATCTAAGCGGCAGCAGCTCTGCTTAGCTCTGCCGCTATGTTTTGTGGCCAGAGGCCACGTGCGCAACACAGCTAGAAATGGCCAGCCAGAAACACTGGCCTTTCCATCCACAAGAAGCCAGTGTGGGAGATGGCTCTGCCACGCTGTTTCCACAATGCTTGGCTGAGCCCAGACCATCCCGCCATCTACGTGGGCTCGGTAGGAATGAGACTCTAATGCATAGATTATCCAAAGGCTTTATCTATTTGGTAATATTCAATAACAAGATGCCCACACAATCAGAGGTGTAACCCAATACCCAACCTAGATATATCAACTACCTTAGACTGCTAGAGATAGGCTGCTTTCATGTCTTCCCCCCTCCTATGCTCTCTCCCCTCACTCCTCTTTCTTCTCTTCTTCTCCTTATTCCTCCTCTTCTTCTCCTTACTCCTCCTTCCTTAGCTCCTCCCAACTTTCGGGAAAAATAATCCCATTCCAAGTTTGTTTTACCAAGCTTGACACTTTTCCCTTCTGTTTGCTTTGTACTCTTTCTACCTACAAAAGTACCAATTTCTTATGGATACTAAAAGTAAGAAATATATAGGTGTCTATTCATGTACCTCCCAAAAGACAAGTTAATGCTTCCCATTATTCATTGTACTTGATTCTGCCATGTAGCTTTATTTAAACCCTAGCAAGCTTTGCTTTATTATTCTAGGATTGGAATATACATAACACTTGTTTTCTTTTTTTTTATTAGTTATTTAATTTATTTACATTTTAAATGTTATCCTCCTTCCTGATTTTTCTTCAGCAAACCCCTAACTTATGCCCTTAACCCCTGCTTCTATGAGAGGTCTCCCCCACCCATCCACCTACTCCCACCTTACCACCCTAGCATTCCCATATGCTGGGGCATCGAGCCTTCACAGGATCAAGGGGCTCTCCTCCCATTTATGTCAAATAAGGCAAACCTCTACTACATATGCAGTTGGCACCATGGATTCCTCTATGTGTACCCTTTGGGAGCTCTGGTTGGTTGATACTGTTGTTCTTCCTATGGAACCCATTTCAGCTCCTTCAGTCCTTCCCTAATTCCCCCATTGTGGTCCCTGTGTTCAGACTGATCTTTGGCTGTAAGCATCTGCATCTGTATTGGTCAGGCTCTGGCATAGCCTCTCAGGAGACAGCTATATCAGGCTTCTGTTAGCATATACTTCTTGGCATCAGTGATAGTGTCTGTTTGGTGTATGCATATGGAATGGATGGCCAGGTGGGACAGTCTCTGGATGGCCTTTCCTTCAGTCTCTGGTCTACTTGTTGTCCCTGTAATTACTTTAGACAGGAGGAATTCTGGGTTAATATTTTCGAGATGGGTAGGTGGCCCCATCCCTCAACCGGGGATCATGCCTAACCTCTAGATATGGTCCCTATAGGTTCTTTTCTTTTTTTTTTTAATTACAAGTTATATACATAACATTCAGTCATACAAGCTAAACTCATACATATTAAGACAATGTCAAGCTTGAGGAAAGAAAGAATACATATAGCATTAATTATACTTCCTGTTGTCATGGTAAAATAACCCAACAAAAGCTAAAGAAAGGGTATATTTGGGCTCACGGTCCAAGGATACAGAAGCAACTAGCTTCTGTGGGAAAAGAGCAAGAAGCAGTACATTGTGGTGACAAAGTTACTACAACAAGATCTTGAGGCCACTTGTCACATTAAAGCCACACCTAAGAAGTAGAAATTGATAAATGAATCTACTCATCTTTCCTCATTTTTAGGTCATCTTTTTAGTGTAGTTCATGAAATCATGCTGCCCACATTAAAGGGGGTCTTCCCACCTAAATCAACTAAACCAAAATAATTCCGCATAGACATACTCAGGAGTTTGTCACCTATGTGAATCCATATCCTGTCAAGTTTACAATCAATATTATCCATCACCATAAGTCTGCATGCCCCCTCTCTCCCCCACCTCTCTCTTCTACCCCCTTCTATCCCACCCACCTCACCCCACCTCTCTTTCTCTCCCTCTCTCTCTCCCCCTCTCTGTCTCTGAGACACACACACACACACACACACACACACACACACACACACACTGCTGTCTGTAACTTGAATAAATGCAAATTGTCTCCTAAGGACTTAATCTTCAGGTTTTGGTCTTGTTAATGTGATGGGATGCATTCCTGTATTCGTCAAGAGCAGCATACAAAGCTTCTAAATAGCTACTAGAATGTATTTGAAAAGGGTGTTAGAGAAAATAATGGTTTACCAAACTGGCAGAATGTCATCTATAAGGTAGAAGTAGATAAACCTGAAAGCTGGGACCATTGGATGATACCTAGTTGGATCTCTCTACAGCAACTAACTTCTTCTGGGAGAGAGGGAGAAACAGTATATGAGATTCAAGTTAATAAGTCAAATCAGTCAAACAAAGGATTCAAGCTTTTTTTTTTGAAGGGGGGCAGATTAATATAATTCTGATTAGCAATCATCAACTGAAGGCTTTAAATTCTCAAAGCCATGACAGGCTTGGAAAGCATCCTTGGGTAAAAGTATCAGTAAATGGTAATTTCCCTAAAGAAGAAAATAATTACGATTCAAGAGGAGTATTTATGGCTCAAGGGAATTCTTCTGTATTGGCACTTGCATTCAAGGTGATTCCATTTGGAGTGCGTTATACACCTATGTTTGTTAAAGGTACTGAGTAACTGACTGTACAGTATTGGCTGCAAAAATATTGTTTCATGAGGAAATATATAGGTGGACAACACATTACATATTCTGACACAATATTTAGAAATTTGAGGTATTTATTTATTGTTCTTGAAAGATATAAGATCCACTCTAGATACAAAAAATAAAATTGTAAATTGCTTTATTAGCCAGTCTTTTGTTTTTCTTTCACTTTGTTGTGCTGTGTGTTGAAGAAGATAGGTATTTCACCTAATTCCATTTCATAAATATAGAGGCATTTTCTAGATTAAAAACTGTGTGCTTAAAATTTCATATTATTTAAATACAATGCCCATTCACAAGAATAGAGCTAATCACATAGAATCTAATGAATGTTCACACAATGAATGCATTTATGTAAATACAACCTAGATGAAAAGCAGACCAGTAGGTCCTTAAGAACTTCACCCACAATCATTAAAGCCTAAAGACAAGTACCTTCCTGACCACTAATACAGTAGATGAGTTTTTTTTCTGTTTGTAGCTTGTATAAAGCATAGTGTATATACTTTGCCTGGATTTTTAACTCACTGTTATGTTTAGGGATTCATTCATATTATCTCTGGTCATATTTTATAAGATTTCTAGAGACGTCCCTGTTTTTTTTCTAATATTAGTAATTTTAGCTTTTTTGCACAATTTTGTATAGATATATTAAATTTTATTAGTCTTTTCCCAAAATAGCTACTTTTAGCTTAGTTGATTTATTTTCTCCTAAGGTTTTGTACTGTGTGTGGTTCTATTTCTTAATTTTATTATTCCCTTGTATTTTAGAGAAAACTCACCTTTTAAATCTTCTGGAACATAAAGTGGTGTTCACTGATTCTAAGTTGTTGAAGAACTTAAGTATATATATGCAGTTCAGCTGTAATCATGGCTTTGGTCAAATTGCTGAACACTGTTGGGTTACAGTTTAATCAGCTAGATAAATTATCTTTTATTTCTCATTGTGATTTCTTTTTTGAACCATGATTACTGAGAAGCACTTGTTTATTTGAAATATATCTAGTAATTTTCTAGTTATCTTTTTATAACAGTAAATTACTATATTTCAAGGTGAAGTCTAAGGTAATTAGGGAACAAATGAAATGTGATAATGAAACAAAATGTTTACTTTCCAGTGGCTGGGAAAATGTTTTCTGTGTTAATTACATCAAGTGTGTTAATTACACTGATCATTTTAAAAACTTATTTCATGTGTGTGTGTGTGTGTGTGTGTGTGTGTGTGTGTGTGTGTGTATGGGACTTATAACTAATGAGTTAAACGGGGAATATCAATGGAAATTAGAATATTTTTCTGTGTCTCATTTGACTCTGCCAGTTTTTGTTTTCCTATTTTCTAAACTGGTGTAAAAGCATTGAGTTACCAATAGGAATAACCTGTTTTAAGAAACTTGTTTATTGTTTTAAGGTTCACCTTGCTATTAGTACAATACTAGTCTCCTTTTGTTTAGTGTTTTTATGAGTTCATCTTTCAAAATTTCAATTTTCTGTGTCTTCAAATATGAAATGTCCTCTGAAATCTAATTAGACAAGAGTACTTATTGCTACATCAATTTACTAGTGTATTTGAATTTTAAGTCTACCATCTTAAAAATTCATTTGCTCTGTCTTCAACTCTACTTATTTGCTTTGCTCTCCTGGCTTTTTATAATTTATGAAGGATATTGGGGTATCTTTCCATTTTCTACCATTACTAACATGGTTGTTAAGTCAGTATAAAATAGTTTCAAAATTATCTTGTATCACCATACTAAATACTTAGAATCTACCTAAATGTGAATACATTTCACTTTTCAATTCACTTGCAACTAAAGTCAATTTCTTTTATTTTTATTTCTTATTACTATGCTTTCATTTTCATTTTGAAATCTTAGAATTATTGATTATTGTTTAATGCTTTCAGTGTTTAGTTATTTATTTCAGTAAAGTCCATTTGTTATAAATTCTGTTAACTGTGTGTGTGAAGATGTCTCCTCTCTCTCTCTCTCTCTCTCTCTCTCTCTCTCTCTCTCTCTCTCTC
>JANHMN010000001.1:261021469-261034679 GCA_030674055.1 Rhabdomys pumilio | reverse complement strand
TCTCTCTCTCTCTCTCTCTCTCTCTCTCTCTCTCTCTCTCTCTCTCTGAGTGTGTGTGTGTGTGTGTGTGTGTGTTTGTGTCTTCATTAACTTGTATCTTTCTGTTTGCTTTTGGTTGGTTTATGTTTACAAACATTCTGACAAAGAACCTTGGTATTTTTCATCACTGCTTTAAACTCTAATTTTTGTTCTTTTAGTATTATATAGCAGAAAAAGTGTTGCTCTATATTTTAGCTTTTTTCCTATTTATTTATTTATTTATTTATTTATTTATTTTTTCACTTTACATCCCTGTTTCCCTCCTTTCTACCCAGTCTTTCCTCACAACCCCCTCTCCTTACAACCACCTTCTCTTAGCTTTTTTACAACTTAGGTATAGGATATTCTGGAGAGAATAATGTTCAACACAGGGCACTATAGCTCAACACAAGTCACTGTGGCTTACTGTCCTTACTTTTTCTCTCCTCCTGGGCACTGGTTCCTCAAGTCTCCTCACCCAACTCCCCAGAATGTGTGTCTCTCCATTTTTCAGGTATGACTGGGGAATTTCTGATATTGATAAAATTTGTTAACAGTAATAGTAAAATTAATTTTCTAACTTTAAATTGTAATTCCTAGATAATGGCCATCAGAAAATTTGTTCCATTTTGGTCTACACTTCCTGGATAAAGAAAGAAAATCAGTGTAGTAGCAAAAATGGAGAGTTTTGTAGAATGCTAGTTATGAATAAGCCTTCAGAAGTTTTAGAAAGAATGCTCTTGGCCAGGTTTTTATTTTACTCAATCTTTTCTAATACACCTACTGAATCCACATTCAGTTGTAAATTTTGATAAAATCTGGGGCAAAGAAAGATATTTTTGTCAAGAATTGTTTTTGGGTGTATATCTTTTATGTGTTGTGTGTTTTGTGCTATTATGCTGCTGCCATTGCCAACTGAGATTATTTTAAGCCTTTTGTGTTATGTTGCAAAAATTGAGTTATTCTTTAGCTCTTATATTTCCCAGCAGTTGCAAAGATTTGTGTGTGATCTAATTTTGGCTTAACTCTTAAAGTTTATAGGGAAGAGGGAATAACAGATTTGCTACCAATCTAGACAACAACTTTTTCCTAAGTCAAAGCACTCATGAGAAATTGAAAAAACTTTTACAGTACATTTTGATGTGCTCTATCTACTATCTATCTATCTATCTATCTATCTATCTATCTATCTATCTATCATCTATCTTTTATCCATCATCTATTTATTGTCTTTTATTAATTTATTTACTTTACATTACTGTTGCAGCTTCCTCACCTTCTCTAACAGTCCTGTTCTTTGCCTCCCCTCCTTCATTACTCCCTCTCTTTCTTCTGAGAAGAGGAGGCCTCCAATGGATATCAACCAGCCTTGGCATATCAAGTTGCAATAGGACTATGCACATCTTCTGCTGAACCTAGACAAGACAGCCCAGTTAGGTGAAAGGGTCTAAAGGCAGGCAACAGGGTAGAGACAGTACCTGCAACTCTTGTTATGGGTCTCCCATGAAGTTCAAGCTTCACATCTGTTATATATGTATAGGGGGCCCAAGACCATCTCATACATGCTTTTTGGTTGGTAGCTCAGTCTCTGTGAGCCCATATGGGCCCAGGTTACTTGATCCTGTAGGTTTTCTTGTGTCCTTGATCCATTGGCTCCCTCAATCCTTTCTCCCCATCTTCCACAAGATTCCCTGATCTCTGCCTAATGTTTTGACAATGGATATCTACAGCAGCTTCCATCAGCTGCTAGATGAGGCCTGTCAAAGGACATGTATTTTAGGTTCCTATCTGCATGTTTACGAGAATATCATTAATAGTGTCAGAAGTGGGCTCT
The DNA here is from genome assembly GCA_030674055.1 of Rhabdomys pumilio. Lineage (NCBI taxonomy): Eukaryota > Metazoa > Chordata > Mammalia > Rodentia > Muridae > Rhabdomys > Rhabdomys pumilio. Next base: position 261,032,827 of record JANHMN010000001.1, on the reverse strand, counting down.
CTCTTGTGAGATGAGTCTGAGGTTGACACAGCCATTGGTTGTCCATTCTCTCAATTTCTGCTCCATCTGTATTCCTGTACATTTTGTAGGTAGAGAAAACTATAGATGGGTTAATGTCTTCATCCCTCTGCAGGAACTCTTGCATGGTTACAGAGGTGGGTGTTTTAGGTTATATATTCCCTATTGCTAAGAGTCTTAGTTAGGTTCACCTTTATGGATTCCTTGGAGTTTCTCTTGTCCTAGCTTTCTAGTTTGGTCTAGAGATCCTTAACTCCCAGCCATCAACCCCAGTTCTGTCTCCCAGTTCTTTCCCTTTGTACTCTCCACTTGATTTTTCCTGTTCCTCCTCCTAACCTCTCTCCCACCCAGTTTCTTCCCTCTGTCTACTTCTGATGTCTATTTCCCCTTTTAAATGAGATTCAAGAATTTTACTTTAGGTTTTCTTTGTTATTTAGCTTCTTTTGGTCTTCAGATTGTAGCATGGTTATCCTGCATGTTATGGATACCATTTACTTATAAGTGAGTACATACTATGTTTGTCTTTCTAAGTTTGGGTTACTCCACTCAGGATATTTTCTACTTCCATCCATTTTCCTACAAATTTTATGATATTCTTGTTTTCAGTAGCTGAGGAGTATTCCATTGTGTAAACATACCACATTTTCTTTGTCTATCCTTTAGTTGAGGGATATTTAGGTTATTTCCAGTTTCTGGCTATAATGGATAAAGCTGCTATGAATACAGCTGAGCAAGTGTTCTTGTGGTATGGTGGAGCATCTTTTGGGTATAGGTCGAGGAGTGGTATAATATAACTGGGTTTTGAGGTAGAACTATTCCCAATATTCTGAGAAACAACCTAATTGATTTCCAAAGTTTGCATCCTACCACCAAGAGTGTTCCTCTTGCTTTACATCATTGTTAGTATGAGCTGTCTCTTGAATATTTGATCTTAGTCATTTTGATGGATGTAAGGTAGAATATCAGAGTCATTTTGACTTGTATTTCCCTGATACTAAGAATGCTAGACATTTCTTTAAGTTCTCAGCCACCAGAGATTCTTCTGTCGTTAATTATCTGTTTAACTTTGTAACCCCAATTTAATTGGATTTTTCGGTTGTTGGTGTCTAATTTCTTGAGTTCTTTATATATTTTAGATATTATTCCTTTGTTGTAGGGCTCTGTCTACCACAGTTTGAAGTGAAAAGATACAGTGTTTTTTAACAGCCAGTTTTTTACAGAAGCCACAAATTAATCCCTTCACATAAAATATTTTTATTTCATTCCCCAAAATACTAATATAATTAAGTTTTAAAATATAGTCTGGAAGAAAAGAGTAAAGAATGCTGAATATTTGCCTCTTTGCTTCTTAGCTTTATTTGAACTATAATATAATTTAGTTCTTCTTTTGGCAAAATTTGAAAATTTCTATTATTGGTTTATTTTATATGTACTTTAACTGCAAAATATAGATGAAACAAAAGCAATGTCAACTTTCTTATTATGCACTTATTGGTAATTGTGTGTGTGTAGGTAATAAAGAATCCTAATTTCCTTACCAATTGACTTACAGTGACATGATACAGAGAAGACTTTTTAGATAGCAAACACAGAAATATGCCTGTGTATCAACCTAGACACACAAACACACAGAAATAAAGAAAGACAGCTTTCCTCATACTGACCAAACAACATTTTCACTTCTTCCTCTATCTCTAAAGGAAAATAAGAACACATTTCTTTCTCATTTGACCAGAGTGATTATATCCCTTGGGTGAGCACATTTTTTAGTACTATTCAATATGAGTCATAGATCTCTAGAGGAATGGCATAACAGCTTAGAAGTCACACTAGTTGAGGTGGAATTTTGGTAAAGGCATCTTTAAAATAAACAAGCTCCTATGTTTAAGTGTAATCATTACAAATTTTTTACTGAGGGATTGTTCTAGTTTTCTTTCTATTGCTATGATCAAACAATCTGAACAAAAGAAACTTAGTGTAGAAAAGGTTTTATTCCACTCATATTTCAGATCATAATATGTCACCAAAGGAAGCTAAGGCAAGAATTTAAACAGTTTTGTATGAAAGACTTTTCCTAGGTATATGCAAACCACACATGTAGACACACATACACATAGAAATGCATGGATACACATACACACAAAGAAACACATATACAAACACAAAAATGCAGACACACAAACACACTAGCTCCCATGCACGCATACACATATTCAAAAAAGGGAGCCCAACACAGACCAAGGTAATCATTGTATGAACATCCAACTTGGTGAAACAATAAGATTTTATTGGGATACCAGCAGGGGGATAGGTAAAGAGTTACTTAGAAATAGAAGGAATAATTCAAAAGCAGCTACAGTACCAGAAAGCCCATCCATCATGGGTGGTAATCTGAAAACTGCAACACAGGAGTCCTCCACACAGCTTGTAGTAAAATCCACATGCTCAACATCTTTCTTCATGCACTTTGCCTGGTCAATTTCCAACCTCGGAAACTGTTTACTCACTTTTATCCTTTTATGCTGTTCGTAGAGGTTTTCAAAGAACTTCCAAGATTTTATTCTCCTAGACTGTGACATTTCACTTGTGTCCTATTTACCAACTGAGCTTGGTGACCATCTTATTTCTTCCTGGAGCAAATGTTTCAGTCAAAAGAGAATGCTACCATTGAGAGGAATGTGCCTTGAAATAAACAGAAGCAGAAATCATGACAGGCCACTGCTTACTTATTCACTCTCTGGCTAGTATTCAACTAACTTTCTTGAATAGCCAGGAATCACCTGCTTAGGAATGGTACTACCTATTGTAGGCTTGGCCTTCCCATATCAATCATCAAATGCTTTCCACTTCATAGTGCAATATTGGGATTAAAAATTTGCCTCTGTAGAGTAATATATTTCTGTTCTGTACATTTGCATTTGCTCTTTACTTAGCTTGGAAAGTTGTATGTGTACATCACTTTTGTGTAATAAGAAAATTTATTTTCCATCTTTTTAAAAAATATTTTATCATTTTGAGCAAGTCTTTGGATATCATGAGAAAATATGATGTGTACAGGATAAAAAAGTTATTTTGACAAATGAACTACACTGTAAAATATAGGAGCAAAGAGAGAAGCAATCAGCAAAGAGCTTTGGATAGTACTGCATGTTGAAGAGAATGCCCTTATTTTATATTTGTAAAGAAATGTATGACATTTGAAACAAATTAAATAATCATATTGGCTTAAAAAAAAACTAACAACTCAAGGATTTTATTAAGACTTGCAGTATATTTGTGAAAAGTAAAATGATAATTCTTAAGCAGTCATTAGTTGATTAATTTTGTGGAATCTGGATTTAGAGATTTATTTATATATGTTGAATGAAAGTAGTATGGGAACCATGAGAAAAAAAGAAAACTAAAGATGGGGATTAGCAAGAGAGGTAAATGAATGGAAAGAAGAACAACATATTGTATGTTTTATTTCATCCATATTTAGATACACACAGAGACACACACATACTCACACAATGTGAACACAAACAGAGACACAGAGAAAGCAGAAAGGGATTATTTGGCAGTGGAGGAGCAAATTAGTAAAAGGAGAAGTGTTAGGGAGAGCTATGAGGAAAAACAAGCCTTGTATAATTTATATGTAAAGATGAAATAATGAAAACTGCTATTCTTTTGTTAAACAAAAGTTAATTAAACCATTAAATGAACAAAATGAATAAGGAATTCTCATTTAATTCTTTGTAAAAAAAATAAAAAAGCTATATAAACACACAGTTAAAAAGTGAGTAAAATTTAACCCTGATTTATACAGATGTACTTCACATTGGTATGCACTGTATCTCATTTAGTTGTCCTGCTTGATTTAGCAACTATATTTGGAGAAAGAACCTTTTCTCTTGTCTTCTATAGATTGTAAAATAGATCAAACAGAGTTGAGTCCCTCATCTAACTTACTGAAGTGATGGGAAGCTGTGATGTTTTGAATGAGAATACCCCTATAAGTTCATATATATGAATACTTAGTCACTAGTTGGTGTGGAGAAACACTGTTAATTAAGGTTGCAGATTACCATGTCCAATTAGCTCTTCTAAGCTCCTGGCAAAATGGATGGCTCTCTTTACCAGCAGGGCTTTCCCTTCTCTGACCTTGTCCAGGAAGCCTGACCCCCATACCCTTTAGTAGTCCTTGTCAAACATACAAGTTCAATGTCCTCTTCTCCAATAAGAGCCTAGCCAGAAAGTACCTGGGATTCTTGAATGCCTGTGTGTACAAATGGGGCATTCATAGTACTTTAAACTCTAGCCAATGATTTCATTCACTGAAAACTCCTTCTCACTTTCCAAAGTTCATCTGTAGCAATTTTTCACCTGGAATAAAGGTATACACACAAGATAAGTTTGCCTAACAGAGCTGTTTCACTGAAGATGCTTGGAGAAGACCTTCATCTACAGGAGCTATAACATTTCTCCCACCCTACCCCTACCTCCTGCCAGCATTCAATCCCACTCTAACCTGGATCCTGCAGATCTCACCCATTCCAGATTCCACGTGATCCTTTTAGCCATGTGTGCAATGGCATCTAAAAACCCTGAGAGGGAGGAAGCAGAGAACAGGGAACCACAGTTGGATCTCAGTACATGTATCACAGCTGGTGTTTAACAGGCAAAACACAAGTTAGTGGACTATTTTAAGAAAGATCTAGAAAAGAATGGTAAGGGTATGTAACTGGGAGGCTTTGAGGTTTCAAAGTTCATGCTGGTCCCAGTTAGCTATATCTCTGCCTCCTACTTGTAAATCAGGATGTAAACTCTCTGCTTCTGCTTCACAGCCATGCATACCTACCTTCTACCATGCTTCCCATCATGATGAGCATGAATGCACCTACTGAAATTATAAGCAAGCTCCTGATGAAATGCTTTCTTTTTTAAGTTGCCTTCATCATGGTGTCTCTTCAGAATAATAGAAAAATAACTAAAACTGAATGCAACGACTCCAGCATTTTCTTCCAGAAGGCCCTTTTTCTCCCTCATTCCCAAGCTTCATCCTATCCAGGGATGAGATAAAGAAAAACAAAGGTAACTTTGCTGTGTGCTCATTTGTCCTCAGTTTCCAATACATAATATCTGTCTGCATCTGCATCTTTGACCATGTAAAACACAAAAGTATCTAAACCTGAGAAAAGGTGAGATTTGCCTATGATTACCCACTTACTAAAGACTTGGTGTGTTCTGAGTACCAAACATTACAGCTCTGGACTCACACAGCTTTACCATGCTGCTTTATACATGCACATAACTTCTTAATTTAAAATATTTCTTAAGTCTTTACATCTGCCAAAACACAGCCGTGCATCAAAGTCCAGCTTCTGCATCTCCTGTTTATTCAATGATCACTTGTCATATTTGTTGGGGAAAAGGGTATCATTTAGAGTTTTTCATTTTATATCCGTGTGTGTGTGTGTGTGTGTGTGTGTGTGTGTGTGTGTGTGTGTATGGTATAAATTTACATTTTTCATATGTGCATGTGTTTGTGTGAATCTTAGACTTATAGACACATAGATCCTTTCATGCTAATTTTTTGTTCTGACTGATATCTCCAGGGCAGTGTTTGGTTCCTGGGCACTCATTGGCCTATGTGCTTTCATAAATGCATGAAGGTATAAATTCTATTCTCTGACTAAGAAACATTTTGTTCCCACTTAGAGGTTATGTGGGAGTAAATCATCATTGTCATCAATATTGTTGTAACCTATTTTATACTGTCCTTTCAGGGATTTGAAATTTTCTTTGAACTCGAATTTTGTTTAAAGTGCTGTCTTTCTGGAATGACCTCATGAACACATCTTTTCCTGAAGGAGCTCCCATGAGCCACAGCCACATTTTTTTATATATATTATTATACCGCATTTTTAAAATTGAATTATTTGGTTTGCTGAAATCTAACTTCTTGAGTTCTTTATAAATATATTTGAATATTAGCCCTCTATTGGATATATAGGGTTGGTGAAATTTGTTTCCCAATCTGTAGGATGCCATTTTGTCCTATTGACTATGTCCTTTGCCTTACAGAACCTTTTCAGTTTCACGAGGTCCCATTTGTCAACTGTTAATCTTAGAGCCTGAGTCATTTGTGGTCTGTTTAGGAAATTTGCCCCTGTGATGATGTGTTTGATGCTCTTTCCCAATTTCTCTTCTATTAAATTCAACATATCTGGTTTTATGTGAAGGTCCTTGATCAACTTGAACTTGAGCTATGTACAAAGAGATAAAAATGGATCAATTTGCATTCTTTTACATGCAGACTGCCAGTTAAACCAGCATCATTTGGTGAAAATATTTTCTTTTGTTCCACTATATGATATTTGCTTCTTTGTCGAAGATTTAGTGACCATAGGTATGTGCATTTATTTCTGAGTTTTCAGTTCTAGTCTATTGATCTACCTGTCTGGCTATATTAAAGAGATAAGAGAGAGAGTAGGCAGTCTTGTCTTGTCCCTGAATTTAGTGGAATTTTTAAGTGTTTTAAGTGTTTCTCCATTTAATTTGATGTTGGCTCTTGGTTTGTTGTTTATTGGTTTTATTATGTCTAGGTATATGCCTTGAATTCCTGATCTTTCCAAGACTTTTAACATGAGGATGGGTTGTATTTTGTCCAAGGCATTTTCAGCATCTAATAAGATGATCATGTGATTTTATTTTTCAGTTTGTTTATATAATGGATTATGTTGATAGATTTCTGTATATTGAAGTGTCCCTGCATTTCTGGGATGAAGCATACTTGATCCTGGTGCATGATGGTTTTCATGTATTTTCAATTTTCTTTGCAAGAATTTTATTGAGTATTTTGCATTGATATTCATAAGCGAGATTGGTCTGAAGTTCTCTTCCTTTGTTGAGTTTTTGTGTGGTTTAGGTATCAGCATAACTATGGCTTCATAAAACAAATTTGGCAGTATTCCTTCTGTTTCTATTTTGTGGAATAAATTCAGAAATATTGGCATTAGTTCTTCTTTAAAGGTCTGATAGAATTCTGCACTAAAACTAGCTGTCCCTGAGTTTTTCTTGGTTGAAAATTTTAATGATTGCTTTTATATCCTTAATGGTTTGGGGATTGTTTAGATAGTTTATCTGGTCCTGAGTTATATTTGGTACATAGTAACTGTCTAGGAAATCATCAATTTCATCTATATTTTCAAGTTTTGTTGAGCACAGGCTTTTGTTGTGAAATTAGATGATTTTGAATTTCCTCATGTTCTGTTGTTATGTCTCCCTTTTCATTTCTGTTTTTATTCATTTGGATACTTGTCTTTGTGTCCTTTAGTTAGTTTGGCTAAGGATTTATCTATCTTATTGATTTTCTTAAAGAACCAGCTCTTAGTTTTGTTGATTCTTTGTGTAGTTCTCTTTCTTTCAAATTGCTTTATTTCGGCTATGGGTTTGATTATTTCTTGCTGTCTACTCATCCTGGTTGTGTTTGTTTCTTTTTGTTCTAGAGCTTTCAGATGTGCTGTTAAGTTGCTTAGTGTAAGATCTCTTTAATTTCTTTATGAAGGCACTCAGTGCCATAAATTTTCCTCTAAGTACTCTTCTCATTGTGTCCATAAGGTTAGGTATGCAGTGCTTTTATTTTAGTTAAATTCTAGAAAGTCTTTAATTTCTTTCTTATTTCTTCCCTGACCAAGTTATCATTAAGTAGAGAGTTATTCATTTTCGATGAGTATGTGGGCTTTCTGTTGTTTTTGTTGTTACTGAGGACCAGTGTTAGTCTGTGGTGATCTGATAGAGTTCATGGGATTATTTCAAACTTCTTGTATCTGTTGAGACTTGTTTTGAGTCTGATTATATTGTCAATTTTAGGGAAGGTACCATGAGGTGCTGAGAAGAAGGTGTAATTTTCTTATTCTAAAATATTCTGTAGACATTTGTTAAATGCATTTGGTTCATAACTTCTGTTAGTTTCACTGTGTCTCTTTTTAGTTCTGTTTTCATTGGTGAGAGTAGGGTGTTGAAGTCTCCCACTATTATTGTGTGAGGTTCAATGTGTGTTTTGAGCTTTGGTAATGTTTCTTTTACAAATATGGGTGCCCTTGCATTGGCAGCATAGATGTTCAGAATTGAGAATTTATAATAGCTGATTTTTTTCTTTGATGAGTATGAAGTATCCATCTCCATCTCTTTCAATAACTTTTGGTTGGAAGTCTATTTTATTGGATATTTGAATGGCTATGCCAGCTTGTTTCTTAGGACCATTTGCTTGGGAATTTTTTTTCCCCAGGCTTTTAGTTTGAGGTAGAGTCTGTCTTTGTCATTGAGATGTGTTTCCTGTATACAACAAAATGTTGGGTTTGTGTATCCAGTCTCTTACCTTATGTCTTTTTCTTGAGAAATTGAGCCCATTGAGGTTGAGAGGTATTAAAGAACAATGATTGTTGCTTCCTGTTATTTTTGTTGTTACAGGTGATATTATGTTTGTGTATCTCTTTGTTTGGATTTTGTGAGATGATTAATTTCTTGGTTTTCCTTGCATGTAGTTTCTCTCCTTGTGTTGAAGTTTTCCTTTTATTATCCTCTGTAGTACTAGATTAGTGGAAAGATATTGTTTTAATTTGGTTTTATCATGGAATATCTTGGTTTCTCCATCTATGGTGACTGAATGTTTTGCTGGGTGTGGTAGCCTAGGCTGGCATTTGTTTTCTTTTAGGTTCTACATGACATCTGTACAAGATCTTCAGGCTTTTAGTCTTTGTTGAGAAGTCTGGTATAATTCTAAGTCTGTCTTTATATGTTACTTGGTCTTTTTCACTTACTGCTTTTAATATTCTTTCTTTGTTTTGTGTATTTAGTGTTTTGATTATTGTGTGACAGGAGGTATTTCTTTTCTGGTCCAATCTATTAGGTGTTTTATAGACTTCTTGTATGTTTATGGCCATGTCTTTCTTTATGTTAGGGAAGCTTTCTTCTATAATTTTGTTGAAGATGTTTTTCTGGGCCTTTGACTTGAGAATCTTTACTTTCTTCTATCCCTATTATTCTTAGGTTTTGGTTTTTCATTGTATCCTGAATTTTCTGAATGTTTTGGGTAAGGAGATTTTTGCAGTTTGTATTTTCTTTGACCGGAGTGTCAATATCTTCTATGGTATCTTATATCTGAGATTCTCTCTTATATTTCTTGTGTTCTGTTGGTGTTGCTTGCATCTGTAACTCCTGATTTCTTTTCTAGGTTTTCCATATCTAGGGTTGCTTCCCTTTGTGATATCTTTATTGCTTCTATTTCCATTTTTGGATCCTGAATGTTTTTGTTCAATTCCTTCTCCTGATTGTATTTTCCTCTATTTCTTTAAGGGGTTTATGTGTTTCTTCTTTAAGGTCTTCTACCTGTTTACCTGTGTTTTCCTATTTTTCTTTAAGGGAGTTATTTATGTCATCCTTAAAGTTCTCTATCATCTTTATGAGATGGGATTTTTAGATAAGAATCTTGATTTTCAGATGGGTTAGGGTATCCAAGGCTTACTGTGGTGGGAGAACTGGGTTCTGATGGTACCGAGTGGCATTGGTTGCTTATGTTCTTGTGCTTGCCTCTCACCACCTGGTTATCTCTGATGTTAACTGGCCTCCTGTCCCTGACCTGTCTTTCCTGGGAGCATATTCCCTCCTGTGTGCCTGGTTATGTTGGACCTCCTCAAGTCAGGGTGTCAGTAAGTGTGGGAGGGGATCTGGAGCTCTAAGCCTTGTTATGACAGATCTCCTAGGAGTCAATATGTCTCTGAGTGTGGGCCAAGGGGGAGGGGGCTGCCCTTGGCACAGTTGTGGACAGGAAAGATGATCCATTCTGTAATTTCTTAATGCTATAAAATCTACAGAAGTTATTGTGCTAATGTTGAGGCAGAAAGTCAGGGTAAATTTTGTTTTACAAACATAATGACATAAATGAAAAGAGGAAATCAACATGGAGAAATGCAAGGCACATCATGAAATTTCCTCATCATTACTACATAGCTTTTAAAAATTGTTTATTTTCATCTTTAACTTACTTATTATTAGTGGAATGTGATAAAAAGATAAATTAGTTGGAGCTAATTTTCTCCTTCTTCCATGCATTTCCTGATGAATTGAGTTCAGCTTGTCAGCAATCACTTCTATCTGCTAGGCTATCTTATCAGCCTTGCATCATTTTTAAGTATCACTAAATTACCAAGCATTGTTGTTAAGCCTTAGCACTGTTTATTATATAAGTCTGCTAGAAATGCCTTAATGGAAATTTATGGCCTGGTACTTTTGTACATTTTCTCACCATTCTAAAAATACATGTTCTCACAGTTCTAGAGACTAGTAGGCTAATGCTATGGTTTTGACTGAGTTGGTTTCTTCAGAGTTTCTCCTCATGGCTTGTACATGGCTGCTTTTTTCTGTGTCCTCACATGGTCTCCCTCTGTGATACTTTCTTCATGTTCTAATATTATCTTATAAGGACATCAGTCCTACTGGAATGAAGCCTGCTCTAAGGATTTCATTTATAAATGACATTTTTGAATGCTTTGTCTACAAATGCAGTTACATGGTGAATTACTGGGGCTAGAGTTTTGCAGTCTGTGATTGGGTGATCACATAATCAGTCTCCCTTTGAGTTTCAGACCATCACACAAAGTAAAAATAAATGTCTTCTATGGAATGTTGCTATCCATCAGCAGCAGCACTTGAAAAAGCACCAATTCTCAGAGGTAAAGAACTTTTGACTATTGTGAAGGACCTAAGTTCAGTTCTCACGACAAAGTCCAGGAAATTTTTCTCAAGAAATTGTTACTTGAGTTCTAGGATATCAACATCATCTTCTAGCTCTTGTTGGCATTTAAACATATGTGGCATGTAAATTCTCTGTCTGTCTGTCTGTCTGTCTGTCTGTCTGTCTGTCTGTTTCTCTATCTCTATCTCTCTCAGAGACAAAGTCAGATGAATAAAAATAAGAACAAACTTTTCTAAGTTCTGCATCTTGAATATATCAGAAAATGCTACTATTTTTTTTAACTGCAGGAACACACTTCTGAAATCTACTGACAGGGATTTAAAGTGTCATTGTTTTCTATTAGTGTACATGTTAGATACTCTTCCATCACAAAGCTTACTTAACCAATAGTTTAGATTAATCCCGTATGTAAATGACAGTAGGAATCATTGAGACGCAGCCACAGTCACAGAAAACAAAACAAAACAAAACAAAACAAAACAAAACTTTCACATGCTACAGCATATATTTTAAGTTTCAGTGTGTGTGTGTGTGTGTGTGTGTGTGTGTGTGTGAGAGAGAGAGAGAGAGAGAGAGAGAGAGAGAGAGAGAGAGAGAGAGAG
>JANHMN010000001.1:260955190-261021459 GCA_030674055.1 Rhabdomys pumilio | reverse complement strand
GAGAGAGAGAGAGAGAGAGAGAGAGAGAGAGAGAGAGAGAGAGAGAGTGTTAACATTCTCTACAAAAAAAGGAACTAAAAAATTAGGATTTGGAAATTTGAGTATACATCTATATAGTCAAGTATTTTTTTTTTCATTTATAATCTCAAGATTTGTTCTGCCAAGCATCTGTTATGTGAAGAGTAATATTTTATTCCTATAAACAGTTAAAAATGAGACTTTATGTGAAGAATGATAGTTTATTCCTACAAACAGTTAAAAATGAGACTTTGACAGGTCATTTCTTAATAAGAAAAATGAAACAAAACAAGTTTTAATCTCCCTAGTGTTTAGTATGCAAACTCCTCAGTATGTTCATGGATGTCCAGAATGGTTGAGTACAGACTTGCCATCAGCTTTGTCTATCATTTTCTGAAACTCAAAAAACACTCTGGCTGCAGCCAAAGTACATGTCTTAAACCTGAAAATGGACCCTCAGACAGTTATTAAATTAACAGGCTGGCAAGCCAAGGATGGGTAAGATTCTGCACAGAGCCTTACCAACCAAAGACATAAGTGCATTGCTTTTGATAATACATATTCCACAATGGGTAAGAAAGGAATTATTGTCAGAACAACCTAAGACATATTTAGTCTTGTTAATAAAATGAAAAAGAGGGAGAGGCTGAGAGCTTTGGGGGCTCCTTGGCAGGAATATGACATTGGCCAAAAACAAGGAAGTAGGCTTCAGGCAGCAATCTGATATTAGGCTACAACGAAGAAGTAATTTCAGGCAGGAATTTAAATCTTAGGCTAGAACAAGGAAGTAGGCTTCAGACATGAAAATGACTTTGGGCTAGAACAGGGAAGTAGGCACAGATATTTTGGTCATCCTGATAAGCCTCTAGAAACAGTGATCATAGGAATGTTCACAGAATTTTGTTTACTGCCTTCCTTGTTCTTTGACTATTTGTGTTTATTGTCTTGCTTGTTCCTTGACTATTTGAATCTATTGTATTGCTAGTCCCTCAACCTAGAACTGACCTTAATACTTGCATGTAATTTAAATGGTATAAAAGCAAAAAGGAGGAAGGGGGATGAGATAGGGTTTTCTAGTGAGGGGAAATGGGGAAAGGGGATTTCATCTGAAATGTAAATAAATAAAATATCCAATTAAAAAAACACTCTGTATTTCTTCCTATGAAAGACACCTGCTTAGTTGACAAGTCTCTGTTTTCTTCTACTACCTATATCCTGACCAGGTCATTCTTAGTTCAAACAGCCTTCCACTGACCATATTGTTTGGAACTTCTATTTATGTCTATGTCATACATTCTAGAGTTAGTTGTGAAGAATAGCCATCTTTGATCTTTGAACATCACATAAATGAATAACTATGTAGTTTTTATTAATTCAGTTTTTATTTAAATCCAACTTGATAACCACATAAAATTTCAAATTTTTTAAAGACAAAAATACCTCAAAATCACCAGTCAGCAAGGGACATAACACTATTCTTTTTTCAAACACTAAGTTTATGAATTAAATGGAGACTAACTACTTGATGCACATGGTACATAGATACTGAAGAATTGGTCTGAGATTTTAAAACTGTTAAAAAGAAAACTGAGCTTCTGAAGTATGTTTCAGAAGAAAAGGAACAGGTGAATGCATCTGTAGAGGTATGTGGTATTTTGGAAGGTAGCATTTAAAGTCTCACTTTTTATTTTTATCTTTTTTTTTCATTGTGATGAGGGTCAGCTTCAGGCTTCATTGGCCTCTTGGATTTTCTAGCTTCTTAATTTTTTTTTTCTAAGATCTGTTGCAGATCAGCTGTAGGTCAAAAGGCTTTTGGGTAAAGGGGAACTTGATATCATAAATGTGAGTAAAATCATAGAAGTATAAAAGCCCTTAGAAATAAGTCACCTGTTGTTTCTGAAGAAGTGTGCCCACGTGGACATTTCAAGAAGCACTTTTCCTAGAATTATTCTCTACTTAGAAATTAACAGTATCTAGATGGAATCAGAAGAAATTAGATTTGATATCAAAGTCACAAGTGATGAATCCAGTACAGGAAAAGGAAATCAAAACAAGGCAGAAATATTTGATGCAGGGCAAACAGAAAAAAAAAACAACCTACTGTATTGTTTGTGTTTACATATTTTTGAGAATATCACAACAAATACAATATTTACTTCATAACAATTTCACATTCTTTAACCTCTAATACTTTCCATGTTCTCCCAACTCCTTTTCAAATTCATAACCTTTTTCTTCTTCAATTATTATTGTTGTATATATACACATGTATTTATCAGTATACTCTGCTGAGTCTATTTAGAGTAAATAGTCTATTTAGAATCATAGCTTGCATGTGGGTGTATGCTTGTGCATGTTTCCTGCATCCACAGTTATGCACTTATGTATGCATATACATTTAAGGCTGATTGAGAATTATATTACATATTAGGGGTATTGTTCACACCCTAGATATAGAGCTACAGAAAAATGATGGTAACTAAAAAATGTTGTATTTATTTAATCTAAATCTACTCCCCACTTTTCTTCTTTCCTCCATCCTTATAGCCTGTAAACAATTCCAAACAATGAGATTGTCTATTAATCTTATTGTGAGCTAAAACAAAATTTGAAATACACATATTAGATACAACAAAAAGAGAAATCTAAAGGGAATATTGAATGCAGTTTTATGCATATTTTCTCCCAGATTTTAGCATATGTAAGCCCCACTAAAGTGGACCTGATATGGCCACAGATATGGTCTTACAGTTGAAGAGTTCTCAAAAGAGTCTGAAACTTTAAACTGTTGCAGATTAATATATTTTGAAACATTGCTCAGTAAGTGAGATGTCTGTTTTTATCAGATAGACAATAAATAGTTGTCTTTTCTCCTGATTCCCTCTACTCTTCATCCTTCTTAAATGGCAAGCTCCTTCTAATAAAACCTATAAAGGGGAAAAAGATAGAGTCTACATGCATGAGTATGTTTTGGAGATTCTGGAGGCATAATTATGGAGGAGAGGACCTGAGATCATCACATGGAGATGGACTTCCACTTCTAAAGTAAAACTGCTTTTGACTCAGATTTGTTCTGTGTCTGTCTTAGGTTTCATTTCTATAATAAGATACCTTAGAGAAGCACCTGAGGGTGACAAAGCTTTTATCTTAACTAATAGTTTTAGCAAGGATACAGTTCATCGCAGAAGGAAGTTCACTAAGGAAAGTATGGCTTCATGAGTATAAAACCAGTCAGTTCATGTCAGCAGTGTGACCACAGACAGAGAACAGAAAGGAAGGCCATGTTGTCTGCTCCAAGTGACCCAGTGATGTACTTCCTCCAACAAGTCTCTCCCTTCTAATAGTTCCAAGGCCTTCCTAAACAGAACCACCACCTGCAGACCAATTATTCAAACACATGAGTCTATGAGGATACTTTAAATTCAAACCACAACAGTAACTGTAGTTCATTTTTAAAAAGCAATCATGAAATTCAAGAGGCATATCACTGATTCTTTCCTCAATTTCTCTCTTGACCAGGAATCTATTGCTTTGTGGGTGAATTGGCTCTTTATCCATTGGGAAGCTCAGAGTATTGCATCTATTCTAATGAGTTTCACTTGGAGTTAGCAATGACCAAATAAGATACTGTCCATATCTGGATAAGACTCTAATTTGTCTAATTCTGTCTTCTGAGGAAACATCAAAAATTTTTACTTTCTCTTGTCATGACATCCCCATACATCTGAAGATAACCTCTCATCATCTTCAGAATAAACATTTTCTATAGAATTATTTCAACACCACCCCTACCAAGTTAGCCCCCTCCAATCTGTTTGTGTCAGTCACTGCGTACTTGCACTAGCCCTGAGTAGTCTGTGAACATTCTGGGTAGGCTGAGAGAGAACTGAATTCCATGTTTTAATACTAGCAATTCTATTTTGCTTAAATGATGCTGAGGTGAACCTGTGGTATATGCATAGGTGAACACTTAAAAAGTTAAAAGGATGTGTCATAAGAAAATTAACTTTACAGACAGCATGTAGAATACATACTTCAATAAAATTGCCATTTTCCTTTCTTTTCTCCTGATATTTGTACTATTATCATGCATTTTGGTTTGAGTATTTTAAAACCAGTTTCTGTTATTGCTATGACGAAATAACTGACAAAAGCAGCTGAAGACAAGATTTGTGCTGGCTCACAGTTTGTGATAGTACAGTTCATCATGGCTCATAGTCTGAGGGTACACAGTTCATCATGACTCACAGTTTATGAGGGTATGGTTCATCATGGCTCACGGTATGAGGATACAATTCATTATGGTTGAGAAGGTAGCAGGACAATGAGTCCACTGCTCACACTGAATCTTCATTCAGGAAGCAGACAGAAATGAATGCTATTATGAATAAATGAAGTCTATTATGAATGAAGCTGCTATGACCATTCATGTAGTGTCCTATGTGGACACATGCATTTATTTATATGGCTAAATACCTAGAAAGAATACTTCTGCTGCTTGACTTATTTTCAGCTTTTTACACAGTCAGAGACCCTACCCTGTGGATTGACTTAGGGTAGATTCCCCCTGTCTATTAAAACTGTCTAAAAATGCCTTCACAGGCATACCCAGAGAAAGTGTCTCCATGTAGTTTTAACTTCCATTGAACTGTCAATTATGATCGACCATTACATTTTATAAATGTGGCTTCACATTATTATTCTGTCTTAAATTGTCAGTTTTTAAAGACATGCAAGTAAATCAATATCTGTATATTGACCTGCACATTTGTCATCTGTTGGGCTCCTTTGTATCCATGTAGCTATCTGGTTGTACTGTTCCTTGTCCTCAGGGAGTTCCTGTAGCATTTCTGGAATGGAAGGTCTACTGAAGAAAAATTCTGCTGTGCAGAACCATTCGTCTTACCTTTGAATTTTAAGTGACATTTTCACTGGGCTTAGAATATTATGATAATGTTGTTTTTTCTTTCAATATACTAAAGGTTGCTCCATTGTCATCTTGTTTGAATTGTTGTAAACAAGAATCTCCTGCCTTTTTATCTTCATTTCTTTCTAACAAGTCACCCTCCACATACCCCAGGGAAGAGTAAAAACAGAAAACATCAGACTGTCTCTTTTTCTGTTATTTCTCTACTGCATTTTCTGCTGTAGCTCAGTTTTCCTCACTTGTCTTACCTTTGGATTCATACAGTTGTTCAAATCTTTCTGCTGATACTTTCTGCTGATAAATTTGGATATTTCCAAGCTATTATTCTCTCCGCCTTCCTTTCTCTTGACCTTCCCTCTTCCTTCCTCCCTTCCTTCTTTCCTTCCTTCCTTCTTTCCTTCCTTCCTTCCTTCCTTCCTCCCTTCCTTCCTTCCTTCCTTCCTTCCTTCCTTCCTTCCTTCCTTTCTTCCTTCCTTCCTTCGTCTATGCTGTCATACTGAGACTTTCATTAAACATAGCAGCTTTCTTGAAGTTGCTACTAAAACTCTCTGAAGTTCTGGTAATTTTTAATTTTCTAAAAATTATTTTTTCCTTTGAATTTCATTTGTAACTATTGCTATTTCTGTGTTCTAGAGTTCATTATTTTTTAAAAATAGCTTTTTAAAACTTTGATTTATTTAATGTATGAGTGTTTTGCTGCATATACATCCACAGGCCAGAAGAGGTCATCAAATACACTTATAGATGGTGGTGAGCCACCATGTCCTTGTTGGGAATTGGATCCAAGACCCCTAGAAGAGCAGCCCATGCTCTTATCTGCTGAGCTGTCTCACCAGCCCAGAGTTCATTATTTTTCATTCTTCAATTACCAACTAGTCTTTAATCTCATACAATACACATGTTTTTATTCTATGTGTTATAGAAATTTAAAAGTGCTTTATTTATTTTATGTGTGTATATGTTTTGCTTGCATGTATGTGTGTGCACCACATGGGTAGCTGGTTCATGTGGAGACGAGACTGAGAATCTTCAGAGAGTGAATGTAAACATGGTTGTAAACTACCATATGGGTAGTATGGGTCCTCTGGAAAAGCATCTAACGTTCTTAACTACTGAGCCATCACTTCTGACATGTTGTAGACTTTATCCTTAGAAAACCCCTTGGGAGTTATTTTTATTTATTCTAACTATAAACAGAAATCAAACTCAGGGAAACAAATCAGGCCTTAATGTTTTCTTTGCAGTATTTTAGTGACTAAGCTACCCCACAATTCCCAGCTATACATAATTTTTAGATCTTGTTTTCAAGCTTTATAAGGTGGTAAGGTGAGACAGATTCAAGGTTGAAGTTGTTCTTTTCCTAATACTGAGAAAAGACATATATTTGTTCTTTGTTCAGAGCCCTGTGAATTACAAAAATTTTCAGTGTGACTGTGATTCTCAGTTTTGTGCATCTGAGACTCCAATACCCCTAATACATTTGATGCTTCTTTTCAGTCTCTGGTTCTTTCAATACTATGATTATTAGTCCTCAGCTGTATATGTGAAAGGATATTCTGTGTCTTAAACGTTTTCTCCTCTTTATTATTCTGTTAATGCCCCTCAGTCTCCACAGATGCTCATTTTCTCCTGCTTACTCTAAAAGGAGTGTCAAACCCTTTCTGAGTGTGCTTCTATCCATCATGTCCTGCAAGATTCATAAAATGTTACACTCTCAAGAGAAGGTTTCTCTGCACAGCTTCTCCATTGTTTCAGGATGACTGCCTTTTATTTCTAGTGGTCAATGAGTTTTATCATTCAGCCTTTTGAATTTATATGTCAGGTATGGGAGAACACTGCTATTTTTACTCTACCCCCCTTCTTCTCCTCTATTCTCCTCTGTCCTCCTCCTCCACCTCCCTTCTCATCTTCTCCTTCCTACTCCCTCTCTTCCTTCCTCATCCCATTCCTTTCTCTTCTTCCTCTTCCTTCCCACTATGTTCATACATTCATTATGCATGGCATTGAATTTCATGAGCATTCTTTCATACACATGCATCATGTACTTTAAGTACATCCTTACACTAATCCTGTAACAACCCCTCTGCCCTCCCATTTCTCATCTCTTACCCCTTCCATTAGTTTCTTTGTTTCTCTAAACATTTTCTCTTATACTTTCATATTATATACACATCCATGATTTGATATATCTTCAGAAAATCTAGGATCCCTGGTGACTTTCCTATAATTATTTAGAAAAGGTTACCACTAAAAGTTGTGAGGCACTGCGGTATACTCCATCCAAGTTCTTATCTGAAAAGGGCAGTACAGGCACACATAATAAGGCACACATAATAAGGCACACATAATTTTAAAATAGCAGCTAAATAGCAACTTAAATGTCCTCTGATCTACACTTTTCATGAAAATTTAAGTAACATTCCTAGTTATTTGCTTAGACCTCTGAGAGATATTTATACTCTTAATTAACTGTAGCATAGTCCTCTCTATTATTTATGATAGTATGAGCCAAAATAAATGTTTCCTGCAGCTCTCTTGAGTCTTTTAAGATGTGGTGTTGTTGACACACTAACAAGGACTCTGAGAGTGAATAATTGTGTGTCTGTCTGTGATTGCTGAAGCTCATATGAGTGATACATCAGCAAACTGAGGAAGGCAGAGTGCAACATTGTTCTCTTCTACATGTGCACTTCATTGTGTAGGCCAGGCATGAATAGATTTCAACAAAAACTGGGAATTCATGACATAATGCAGCATCTGAAGAGTGTACTTTGAAATATATTCATCTACATAAGTTTACCTGATTATTCAGTGTTGTCACTGAAGAATAAGTTATCATTTACTTAACTATGTCACAAGAAAGCTGAGTATTTTCACTTAAGTAATTATGTCAATGTTTATGACATGTCTTTAAATTTAATACTATAAAAGACATATATCACAGGAACATAGTCCTTTAATACAATTTTTATCACATCTTTACAAAGATGATGAAACAAATTTTAGAAAATCTCATATTGTAGCCATTACATTGTCTCAATTGAGAGGACACTAAGGGCTATAAGAGTTTTAATATGCTTTTAAAATTTTAGGATATTGCAGTTATATAATATTGGTAGAAATTACTGTTGGAAAAGGTATTTCTTAAGAGAGTTCCAAAGATTAGTTTACTCTGGTACTTTGAGGCCAGATATTTGGATATTTGACCAGCTCTTGAGAATTCAGCTTTAGTTCCTTGAAATGTTATAATCTGGGTTGTGAGAGGTGGTTCCTGGATGGTGGGGGAAATGGGGTAAGGGGATAAAATCTGAAAATGTAAATACAATATCCAATAAAAAAGAAATATGGAATATATGCTAAGTAGGATTCCTGAATGTCATGGGTTTATGTGCATATATGCAGGTGTGGGAGCTTATTTATGTGAGCATACATGCAAGTATGTATGGAGGTGTGAGTGTCCTTGAGGTCATAGTATAACAGCAGGTGTCTTGCTCTATCACTTCTCACTTTTTTACTTCACAACTGGTTTCTCACTGAGTTTAGAGCTCAATATTGTTGGCTACACTGTGGCTATCAAACTCTAATGTTCATCCCATGTCCATCCTCACTAGGGTTTGCCTGACCACACCTAGCTTTTATGTGGGTGCTGGGGATCTGAACTCACATCTTCATGCTTGCACACAAAAGTCTCTTAGACAGTAAAAGCAGCATTCTTACTTTCTACCTTCCCTTTAATGATTTCCTCAAGCATATCCCCTTGCCCAAGTTTCTCATGACCAGTTAGTATTATCTTATATTTTACCAAAAGACGTCATCTTTTTAACACAATCATTTTGGAAAACTATTTCTATTTTCACATTTATCTTTATATCAAATAGACTTTTCTATTCAGATACCTAAGAAAGATCTTTAAAATAATTTATTTTATTTAAAGCACTAATTACAGCTTGTATAGATATTTTAAAATGGACAGAAAGCATATTTGATTCAGTAGGTATTCCCTGAGTATCTATTCTGTGAAAATCACACTAATAGGCAGTCCTGAGGGAATATGCAGATATCAAAGAATTTATAGTGTTTTATTGAACACATTAATTTAAAGCTATTTGCTGGTGAGTCTTTTACATTCAATGCATAACACAAAGATGGAGTGGTGCAATAATAGCGTTTCTTAATCATCTTAAAGGTCAAGGCCAACATCCCTACACACACAAGTCAGGTTAACAAGAGAAAAGCATAAACAATCTTCTAATTAAAATCTTATGTGACATGGAATCTTCAGACATGAAGACATGAAAAGCTTGTAAAACCTATTTCCACATTGATAAAGGAATGTGACTGAACAGAGGTACACTCTTCTGACAATAAACTGAGGTGTCTAGTAAAGATTTGTCATCTTGGCCTCTCTGTGGAGCTTTCATTTCTTCTGGGTATGACCTAAAACTCCTCTGAAATGATAGGTTTGGAGAAAATAGGAGTATAATCATCTGAACTTCTGTTGTCGCTTTGTAGGAAAAAGAGTTCTGGATTTTGCCACCCAGTTTAGGAAAGGGAAATTTTGGTTTACATTATTCACTTTTAGGAAGGATAACCCCAGAGACAGCAGTTTTAGAGAAGGTTAAAGAGCTCATAGCACTCCCCCTGTCAAAGTACCATGCGTAAAAAACTGCAATCTGAGCACTGAACCCCCTGTACCCCCAGCCTGACCCACAGAAAAAGCTCTTTGAGAATAAAACCAATATGTTCTGCCTGGCTTGTTTCTGTAAACCTGACTGGGGAAGAGAGGACAAAGACATGTACAGTAAAGCTGGGATCCAGTGGGCTATGGGATTCAGAACCTCAGTCCTGTAACCTTGGAAGCAGGATTAGGTAGGAGGTCTCCATAAGAGTACAATCTCTGACTGTAAGCATCCAAAAGGAGGAAGCTGTTGCCAATGATTCTGTATGTGTCACACTTGCATATGGATCAGAGGAAGGCTTGCCAATTTCCATGGGTCTGAGGCATCAGGGTCCTTGTCATAAATACGCATTCACTCAGAACTTGCTATGCTTCCCACATAAAACTATTTTGTTTGGATTTGATTTTCATTTTTGAGGAACAATTTAACAAAAGAGGGTTTATTCTATCTTGTATTTTAAAAAGATACATTCCAACACAAAGAGGAAGACATGGTATTAAGAGCAGGATGGCCAGCTAGTCACATTGCATTGACAATCAGGAAGCAGAGATTAAGCAGAAAGTTGGATTGTCTATAACACCTCAAAGCCTGCCCACAATGACTCACTTCCTCCAGCATAAAAGCTCCACCTCCTAAAGGTTCAATAACCTCAAACAGCACTACCAGTGTTCAGGCACATGAGCTTATGGGAACATTTCCCAGGCAAACAGCATCATTCTAGAATGGCTGGAAAAAGGAATCTGTCAGCAGCACTGTGTTTATAAGTGGAAAAAAATGAATATCATCCCAAGAGATAAGTGGAAGGATATATGAACTTTCGTGTGGCTTACTGATAGTTATCATTGTCCTTAGTGCCTTTACCATACCCTTTTCATCAGCCTCCTAGAAGTATTCAGGACATAGTATATGATAATTTATATTTTTCGGGAAGAGACTCACAATACTTTTTGCTGCTATTAGGAGTGAGAAAATCTAATTAGATCTGCCACATTTCCCCCATATACATATTCTAGAAGCTGTTTTTATCCTGGGGAAAATGTGTGTATGTTTTCATAGGTAAAAAAAGAGTCACGCTTAAGAACTTCCACTGGCATTAAATTAGAACTAGATGCATCACATATCAGCACAGGACATGTGAAATGACACATCAGTGTATTTACTATAAAAAATGTACAATTTGCTGAACATTTTACACTGTGAATAGTAATTAAAAGCGTGCATATCATCAAATGGTATGTCTTGGCTACTCTGTCAATATACATATTGTAAGAAAACAGCTTATAATAGTGATTGATTTAAGTGAAGCCACTTCTGAGAGGGTAATTTTTCTAATTAAAAACATTGGGCATCTTGGGTATTCTAGTCCTTCTTAGAAAGGGGAACAAAATACTCACAGGAGAAAATACGGAGACAAAGTGTGGAAGGAGAGACTGAGGAAAAGGTCATCCAAAGACTGTCCCACCAGGGAATCCATCCCATATACAGTCAACAAACCCAGACACTATTGTGGATGCCAAGAAGTGTAGCCGCCTGGGCCACAAATCAATTGGGTTCATAAGAAATGGGGGGCTGGGAATGAAAGGGGTCGGAGGGTGAGAAGAGATGAAGCCAAGACAAAGTTCTCTGATCAAGGCTCAAAGCTTTAAT
This sequence comes from Rhabdomys pumilio, assembly GCA_030674055.1. NCBI lineage: Eukaryota > Metazoa > Chordata > Mammalia > Rodentia > Muridae > Rhabdomys > Rhabdomys pumilio. The sequence continues at coordinate 261,010,188 of JANHMN010000001.1, read as the reverse complement.
GTTCAGCTCTCAATTTAAAGGGGAAGGTCCAACCCACAAACCCCTCTTGGTTTCAGCGATGGGTGGGATAATCCATCATCTGTTCTAGGTCACGGCCAGAGATGTCTCAAGGCAAGTCCAGGGTCAGTTCTGCTTCTTGTGTTCTGTGCAGCCAAGGTGGGTAACTCCACCTAGATCCTAATCACTTGGTCTGTTGTGATAAACAAGGTCTCTCAGGACTGCTCAAGGCTGGGGGAAGGGCACAAAGAAGTGCATGCTGACCAGAGCCTGATTTATCTGTCTCCTGAGAGGCTTTGCCAGAGCCTGACAAATACAGAGGGGGATGCTTGTAGCCAACCACTGGACAGAGCACAGGGTCCCCAATGGAGGAGTTAGAGAAAGGACTGAAGGAGCTGAAGGGATTTGTAACCACACAAAAAACCCCATAATATCAGCCAACCAGAGCCCCCCAGAGCTCCCAGGGACCAAACTACCATTCAAGGAGTATACATGAAGGGACCCCTGACTCCAACTGCATATATAGCAGAGGATGGCCTTATTGGGCATCATTGGGAGGAGAGGCCCTTGGTCCTGTGAAGGCTTGATGCCCCAGTGTAGGGGAATTTGAGGGCAGGGAGGCAGGAAAGGGTGGGTGGTTTGGGGATCACCCTCATAAAAGCAAGGGGAGGTGGGATGGGATGGGAGTTTCTGGGGGTGAGGATGAGGAAAGGGGATAACATTTGAAATGTAAATAAAGAAAATATTTTTAAAAAGACATTGGGTATTTACCCCCTCTTTTTTCAGGCATTTAGACTCATTTGCATGTCTTTCAGTTCTTAGTGTTGAGAGGAAATACATTTCAAAACATTCTTTCCTGATGTAGACACATTAATTTACATTGTGTTTGTTTTAATTAATGTTCATAATTTTGGCAAAGTGTATCTTCCAAAACAGTTTTAGGTAACTGACCTGGTACAGTAGATAGAAAATTAATGAAAAAGGAAGAAAAAAATTGAGACAAAAAGAAGAAAATAAGTTATTTATATCAAAGAACTCAACTACGAATCTTGTGAATAGAATTTTTTTTTTTTTAGATCAATAGCTAAAATACATAAGTGGTAGACCTCTCAAAACGTACTTGTATTTAGTTATTAATTGTGGTTCTGAATTGTAAGAGTTTGGGGTACATGGACATATAAAACAAGTCTTTGTTCTTAGAGAGTTTTTACTTAAATTACTAGAGAAATGTCATACAACTTCTTACTTAATCAATTTAATAAAAACGTGAGTACCTGTTCACAAAACAAACCTGTTTGTTTCACATTAGTGATATTTCCATTGCTTTGTATGTCAGGACACAATATTTATTTAGGGTAAGCATTATTTATCATAATAAACATATGTCAAATGTCTTAACATTTTTGAAACTTTGGCTAAGTGCATGCTAGATTTGAGTAGACTGCTTATTTTTTATGTGTCTACTTTAAACAAGTAATCTTTATACAACAGATTTCATCTTAGCTAAATGTTTGGCATTTGACAATGCTAACTTTATGTTTCATTTTCAATCCACATTGTATCAGTGTATTTCCCCTTTAAGTTATCCTGATATTAGTTAAAATGAATGCTATAATATATAAATCTGCTTTACTTGTAACACACACATTTCAAACCATAGTGAGATATTCATTGGGAGCAACCAATTCAGAGCCAGTGTCTTTGGGCCCATCAGAATCACAGGCTATGTCTCTCCACCTGCCTCAGTCTCCTTAAGGGTCTGATGTAACATTTAGCTGCATGAGGACACCGATATCACACCTGTATATTAAATGATAAATAAATATAAATTTAATTCCCACTTTTGAAAATAATAAAATGCAATGGATGGACATTGTGCCTTTGTATACCTATAGGCAGCCTGTTTTGCACACCATTATTTTATAGAGTTGTACTTTCATTATGGCTACTTAATGGGTCCTATCCTACTGGAGACTGTAAGGTTTTCTTGGTCTATCATTGATAATCACTCCTCTCATTCTGACATGAAGATTCATGTAGGTGAGTGGTCTAGCAGATGTTAGTGTTGCAGAGTTACTGTAATTGCCCATGTGTTCATTCTCCTAGTCAGTCTAGGAGCTCAGTTCTCTTTGCTTCACAGCATGTGAATGACATGGCTCTTCTTCATTTCTTTTTGCCTTCCTATGATCATCCAGGTATATTTTGGCCTTGGAAAGAAAAAGTTATATTTTGTTTTGTTTTATGATTGTTTTTGAAGATGGATATTTAACTTTAAGTGGCCATATCAACAATAGATCATTTTACAGGTAATAAAGAGAACAAAGTGTCATAAGGAACATTCTCTGCATCAGGAGCTTCAGAAAATCAACTGACAAATACTACCTTTAAAGACTTGGACCAGTTTGCACACAGAAGTAGTATTTACATTTTTGGTATATATGATTATAATTTTAATTGTGACTGTGTATAAAATATTATTCTTACTCATTATTCATCAGCCATTAATAGATTTTATTACAATCTCTAGAGGTCCATAATAAAACTGGCATACCTTCATTGTACAAAATTTAGCAAAAAAATTAAAATGTTGACAAACACTTTCAAATTCAATATATTAAATATTTTGGTGTGTTTTCTTTCATATAATTTTTTACTAATAGGTGGTAAGTTGTATTTTGCCACATTATTTTTTAAGAATATATGTTTTGTACAAAAATCTGTAACAGACTTTATCTTAAAGTTAGAGGTCTGGAAAGCATAACTACATGAGTGATTTGTGAAGTACCATGTAAAGATTTGCTAGCCATTGTCACTGTGGGTTTTCACACTGTTCAAGTTTCACTTCTGTCATCTATATATAAAATTTCTGTATGCTTTACTAGCCCCTTGTCTGTATTTAATCAACAGTAACTACAAAGATCATGAACAATATCACACACTCCAACTTTATGTCACTTTTTAGGAACTTGGTGAGGTAAATATTAACATACAATTTTACCAATAAATATGAATTTATAGTCATAAATTATAAGACAAATTATTAGCATCTGTTTTAGGTACTGTTGGGTACATAGATATGGCTTGAAACGTTTCTGTATATTTTAATGGATTTTAAAGCTCAAAAGTGAGTAATATCTATGCCTAAAAATTGAAGAACTCAAGAGATGGTTTAGTTGACATTGTATTTACTGAGAACACATGAGAAATCCCACACTGGTGAGTTGATAGGAGAAGAGCATTAGGCAGTGAAGAAGTGTTCTTTGGAGGCAGACAGCTCAATAGGTGGACTATGAAAACAACTTGATGGTGTGGAGGTGGATGCTGGTCACATGACAGTCATGAGTAGAAATTCCATTTGGCTGGAGTTGAAGATGGGCAAATAACAGGGAAAATGGTACGGGTTAGAAAAGTGATGCTGCCTTTACAAAATTGGTGAGAGGTTCACATGGGGCAGAGAGTGAGACAGAAACTAGAAACTTAAAAATTTGTCTAGCTACAAAATGGTATGGAAACTAACAATGACTTTGATACTCTCACAATTCCATCCTGGCTTTACCTTTCCCATTACTTGTGAGTGTGCTGGTTGAGACACAGCTAGGTGTGATCATAGAAATGGTATCACTTCTGTTTACTTCCTTTTTTATTATCAGTTCTGTTTTTATTTTATTTGAGGTCTATCAGGCAATTTAGTTTAATTGTTCCATTTGTAGAGGTCACATGGCCTGGCTGTTAAGAGGGGAGGCTGAGTTTTCATACTCAACCTCCAGTCTTGTAAATTCTGTGCCTTTTGTAAAATTATTTTATTGTTCTGTTTCTCAATTTCCTCATCTTTGATTTGGGTTCCTCTGAAGTAGACTCATAGTGAAGATTAAATGAATAAATCAGGGTTTTCTTAGAACAATGTCTGACATCCAAAGACATATATAGTTATAGGTTTTATAAAAATAAAAATATCAAGTTCTGTGTAAACAAGTACATTCAAATTAGATTGCTTTTAATTATTAAATGGACACTAGAAAATATAATTTTGTGTTTTATTGTTACTCCCACAATAGAGATGAAATATGGGGTTCATAAGGTCTCACTGTTGAGTACTTATGTGTGAGTATAAGAGAAACCGTGTGCTAGGCTACAGAATCCTCTTTCCCTGGCTAATTTACTAAAATAAACTCTGGAAGAATTTGTGGATTGAATGTGGGGCTATTTTAAAATAAGCACTGACAGAACACACAGGGTTTTACAGAACAGTTGCTAAACTGTAAAATGCTCTGTATATGTTCACAGGCACTAATAAATTCTTCCATCCTTTTAGCTGTATTCTGTTTGTTTGTTTTTGAGACAAGGTCTCACTATGTAGCTATGGTTATCCTGGAACTTACTATGTAGACCAGGCTGAACTTGAACTCATAGAGAACTACCTGTTTCTGTCTCCTTAGTGCTGGGATTAAAGGCATGAGGCATCATACCTGGTTTACTTACATTACATTTCTTGCTACCAGTGTACAGAGAAGAGCATAAGAAATGTAGCCAATACCAGGTATAGGAATGCAGTGTACATGGCATGTTGAACAGATGAATGTGAGGATGAATGGATATATATATATATATGTATATATATATATATATATATATATATGCTAAAAATGTTCATCTCAGAAGTATGAAAATTTGGAAAAAGTTGGAAAAGTGGAAGAAACATGATCAAAATATATTGTATGGAAAAAACATCTATTTTCCACAATCAAAAACAAAACCAACAAATCAAACAAACAACAGCAACAACATAGCAATTAATATTCAAGCAACAGTTAATCTTAATTTTCAACCTGACAGGACTGACTTATCTAGGAAACTGGTAGGTCCTGTTTCTAGTTATATCTGTGTGGGAATTTCCAGAAAAGATTAACTTCGGGGGAACATGTTCTTTGAATGTAAGCCATATTATCCCATGGGCTGGATGGTCTGACAGAACAAAAGAATAAAAAAGACAAAACAGAATTATGGGATTAATTAATTAATTAATTATGAGATTTCAAAATTATTTGTTATAGAATATGGTATTGATAATTTATTTCTTGGCCTGTAATATAAACCAATTCAAGCAGATTAGATTACATTAAATGCAGGTATATTGGAAACTGCTCTTGGGTATGTTCACTGGCCCCAAGGATTAAGGCCAGGAGAGTTTTCTTGAGAAGGGAGAGAAATAGGAGGAGAAGAGAAAAAGAGAATGAACATGTGCAGACAAGAGAAGGAGAAGAGAGAAAGAGAGAATGGGGTAATAAAACTGTTTAGATTATACAGGGAAGAGCCTCTGAGGGAAGGGCAGCCCAGCCCCTGGACTAAAAAGTTCAGGGTTGGGGCTAGGTAGGGACTGAGGGATGCTGGAAGAACCTGGAGGCCAGGTCTGCTTTGATATGTAAAACATGCACCTTAGTCCCTTCTTCCAGGGTCCAAAACCAAACAGGTATAGACACAATACAGCCTTAATTATCACTTAAATATCTCATTTTTTTCAATCAGTATTTTAAACACACCTGTCTTCTGACATGCTTGTTACAATGATGTTATAATACCTCAATATTAGCTCACTTTCCAGAATGTTATCTGTGTTCAATTCATCATCCCATCTATGAAGTAAATGTGATTAGTGCAGCTGTATGTGTAAAAACAATGACTGGGATTGATTTTTTTTTTCATTTCTTAAAAGCTATTCAAAATCCTAGAGCTGTTCTGTTGGGGGCAAATCTGCCTATTTGCCATGTTTGCTGTTTCAGTTTGCCTGTTGGCTAGTCTGTAGTTATTAAAGACTGTGCTGGATTGTTCATTGCATCCTGTAATTTGGACAGCACAAACAAATTTGCATGTTCCATTCAGCTGCTGTGGAAAGAATCCTGTTACCATGGTAAGAGTTATGATGCCTCATATTAGATATGCTCCCCAAATGAGGATGAGCTTTGCAAGGCCACATGCAAATGTTTATTTTCTTAAATACAGTTAGTTTCTAGGGAAACACTGAATTACTAGACAGCTACCTTTTCTCAAAGTCATTAAGTGAGAAGACAACAATACATACATAACTTCTCCTTCTGTTATAATAAATGCCTACCTCCATTTACTTCCATGCCTGATATTCAAAATCAATTGATACATACATAGATACAATAGATACATACATAGATACACACACACACACACACACACACACACACATATATATATATATATAAACACATACATGAACACACATATATACATGTACATTATATATATAATATACACACATTTATACATGTATATATCATATATATAACTTGGCTATCCTTTACAGTTATATAAATGAAGAGCTTGCTTGTTTCATATACAACTTAACTAGGACATTGTCCTAGAGCTGACTCCTATGTAGATTAATGTATTGTTCTGTTTTGCTATTTTGTTTTTGCTTTGTTTTGTTTTGTTTCAGTAGTGCTAGGTGCTGCACATGCAAGGCAACTCTTGCAGCATTGAGCCAAGCCCAATCTTCTGTGTCCTTTGATCCTAGGCTTCACTTTGAGTTCAGAAGTGGAATGTCTAACTCTTGTGTGTGTCACTAATAAACACCACAAATCCTTCCATGTAAGCTGGTGAGGAAGGAGTTGTTCAAACTGGGAATTTTAGTAAAGATGTACATCACATTTTAACATATTGTTTTAAAATACAGTTTTCTCACACTTAAAGGTTGTCAATTTAAGTAAAATGAAAACTCCATTTAAATTCCTTTAATGAAGTTTCTGAGTCATTTCTTTGCAAAACTCTTGAATTGCCACCCTGAATGAAAGAATTGATTTATAATAATTAGAGGTTAAAGTCATAATTAAACTGGTGATTTAATTAGTTTGACTGTCTAATGAATAATGTAAACACACATGCTAGTTTCCTGAAATGCCCTATTTTCTGAAGCTTATTATTATGCCTGCTTTAATTGTGGTGGTTTGTGTAATCTGGATATCATGTATCATGACCCAGACAAGTCTGGGAGATAGAAATGTGTACTCTCTACAAAATGTCTTCCTCTGGAAAAAAAAAACATGAAATTTTTTAAAAGAAAAGGAATAACCCAACTCTCGCTTGCAGCCTTATGAAGCTGATTACCTTTGTATTTGCCTTTCAGATCCCCAGCTCAAGGGCATAGTGACCAGGTTATATTGCAGGCAAGGCTACTACTTGCAGATGCACCCCGATGGAGCTCTCGATGGAACTAAGGATGACAGCACCAATTCCAGTAAGTGACAAACCGGGTCTGATACTCAAATGTCTTTGAGAGGTGCATTTTTACATGCTTGGTTCTGTTGACTTGGTTCTAGTTGACCACTAGAACGTTTGTATCATTTTACTGAGACTACATGCACGACGGTACTAATGTAGAAGAAGGCACTTGTGTTGTTAAACTGAGTTCTTGTTTTTTAATCACACACTGGTTATGTCGAGGACACCACTGTTAATCTCCTGCCTAAAACAGTTATACACTAATGCATTAATACAAAAGTCTTTTGCATAGAGGGCAATCTTTAGATTCTGTATATATAAACACACTGTATAAAACATTTGATTATCTTATACAATAGGATCTGTGCTCATTAAAAAAATCTATGTATCATTTGAAGTATTGATATCTCTCTTCTATTTGCTATTGTTTTATATTACACATGTTACATTTTTCACAGGATTTATCTGAGACCCTCCTTATTTAAATGATTTTTTTTCTTATACTGGTCTCTAATTTCCTCTAATTGTACATTAGTTTTAACACACACACACACACACACACACACACACACACACACACACCTTTTACTGCTGGGTTAAGAAAAATGTCAAAATGGGTTTTGATATATTTAGTTCCAGGACACACAACCCTTAGGTCATGAGCAATGATGACTGTCTAGTTATCATTCTCTTTACAATAGATCATACTCCATGAATAGAAAAGAAGACCTGATTCATTTAGTGGAAACAGCAGCCCTTCCTTTACTTTTAGTTCCACTCATCAATTCTCAGGCACAGATTCTGCAAACAATTAATGACATGAAATAAGTTGTTTTACACATGATGTTTTTATGTGAAATATTAGTATTTTTTCAGTATCTTTATGAAGTGAGCTGATATTTATGAATAGTGTGTTTACATTGGTAATTTGTGAGACTTGTTTACTCTCTTTAAATAATATTATATATACATTTTTGTTAGTCTTTCTTTTTTGTAAATAATAATAAAAGTCTTCCATTTTTGCCTTAAAAATTACACCTAGATTACTTCCCATTTATTTATTTATTTATTCCTTTTTATTGGGAAAATAGAAGGAAAAATAATTCAGGCACAGGGATGAAAGGAAATAACTGTTGTCAGAGGTCTTATAAATAAAATTCTCTTTCATAAGATTAGAGATTTAGTGTTATTATCTGCACAAATTATAACAAAAGTTTTCAAAGTGAAAAAAAAAAAAAAACGGAGAAGCTCTACCTGAAGGAAAGAGCTTCTTCTTTGCTTTCTTTTTTTTCTGGCATGGTGTGAGAGTGTGAGGTATATAGTTCATATGCATAGTTAGATCTGATGGTCTGAAATATACAAAAATTGTCACATCACCCCCCCCAATGGTTTAGAATGTGATCTCACATGAACTGTAGTGTAGGCTCATTTGAGGAGCTCTTCTGAAACTTTTCTTGTGTTCTTAACCTAGCCCTAGAGATACTGACTTGTTTGGCTCAGGGCTGGGTATGGTCATTTTATTTCATAAACACAGAAAGTTTCATGTACAGCGAGGCTTGATATCTATTTGTAGACCAGATATTCCTACAACAGAAACACAGTCATAGAGACATTTTTATTTTTATTCCATCAGGTTTTGCCTCATTGCTTTGTAATTATATAAAATTTGAGGAGAGTGAAAAATAATTTATCTGTGTTCTTAACTAGCACTACTCTCCTTCCATGGTCAGCTCTACATTGTTAATTAGTAAATGATAATTGATGGATTTTCCCTGCCAGAATCCCAAGAAAAGAAAGACATTGTGATTTTTTTTATGATTATTTTAGGCTACATTTAAGAATTTTTCTGCTTCTTACAATGTATTATTTTAGTGTATTCATATTACCCTTGCCTTGAGGAATTATACCATATCATTGACATGATATATGCAGAAACTACAATACTTTTTTAAAAAGCAGAATACAGTAAATAGGTTTGATATTGTCAGGTTAGGTAGACACACACAAGATTATCTTTTCTCTTAAAACCCTGCATGAAAGTTAGGAATTATCCTACAGTGTCCAACCTTTCAAATTTTAAGGAGATAATAAAAATAAAAATAAACACTAACTTCACATGCAAAGAACAAACAGAGAATTTCCAGAAAAAAGCCTAGTTCCCAATGACACCATACCATATTTAATATTAAATTAAAGAAATAAAAAGGACTAAAAAATTTTTATACATCATAATCTTCTAGAATCCTGTGGAAGACAGTTCACTGTTACTTTGCATAGTGAAAACAATACTCAACTATCCACATATAGGCCCCTAAATTAATCTCTGGTTATTTATTAAGACCAAGTCTGCTGTTTTCCTTTGAGGTGCAGATATGGTATGGTTTGGAGAATAGGATTATGTGATTATTGCAAAAGAGAATGTAGCTTTCCCCACCATACATAGTATGACCCTAAAGAAGAAAAACAGAGCAAAAGTTGAGCATTACTTTTTAATTATGTATTGAGTAGCCTTAGAATGAAATCAAATTGCTCACCAATTTCAACTGACATGTTTTCTGTAAAAGAGTTGAAGACCTAAAGATAAGACATTTTATTTAGACATTTATGTTAAGAGCTAAGTATTTCCCATGCCTATTCCTGTTGCTCAGAAGTAAATTCAAGTTAAGGAGTTGAATGAGAACAGTTAATATTAATATCTTTCTTGTCAATAACACTTGTACTAAGAATATTAATGGAAGCCTCATTAAATAGTATATGTGTACCAGAGATATTATGGCTGACAATATCCAAGATGATGTTGTTGTATACATTTCATAAAAATACATTAAATACCCTTATTAAAAGGGAAGAAAATGTAAAACTATAATTGGGTTTTAACTTACCAGAAATATAAAACTGAACATATTCCACTTTTATTTATAGCTTTATACAATACCAATAAATAAAAGTCTTTCTTGAAAAGTTGCATGCTATTCAATTTTATTGACACCTTTTAAGTTTATCCCATGGGCAGGTATACATCTTTTCTTGCATCTTTTCTGGCATCTCATTTGCTTCTGCCAACGTAATTTAGTTTAGGAATTACTTCTAAACTTCTGGCCTATGCTGCACTACAATACCTGGTCACACTGTATAGCAAATGATGGTCAACTTTCAAGTTGGACTTTTAAAATTCTGCACCTTGAGAATATTCACAAATGATTTTTTTCCCTGAAATCTAGTAGTGTCAAAGACTTTGATAATAGAAGTGTGATTCCAGGCTTGATTCTGTTCTGTCCCTCAAAGCCTTCAAAATGTTGTGAGCAAGCCTTCTATGGTAAAGCTGGATCTGAGATGCTCATTATTTTTTTTATATAGCAGAAGCTTTTTCATCATAAAATTCTTTAGTTGGCCTTGTAAAATAGAAATATTAAGATGTTTCTTAAATAACAGAAAAGAAAAGGAAGTATTATTGAAATGCTTTGCTCCATTTACCTGCTTGGTGACAGATCACTTTTATCTTCAACAGCACTGTTCAACCTCATCCCAGTGGGACTGCGCGTTGTTGCCATCCAGGGAGTGAAGACAGGGTTGTACATAGCAATGAATGGAGAAGGTTACCTCTACCCATCAGTAAGTGACACACTAATGACGTTGGTCCTCAGTGCAGTATTGGTAAAATAGCAAGAGCAATACCAAGAGCTAATGACATGTGCGCATGAATTCTGAATCTTTGGCTTTGAAATTTGGTTCTTATTGTGCTTCTGCAGACATTGTTTATTAATTATTCATCAGTGTTTGGTGATGGGCACATCTGGAAAAATAGTAATCTTTCATCTGGAAATGTGTTTTCCACATTTTGAAACACAACCTAGTTCATAAAAGGAATTGAAAAATATGGTGTTATTATGATATTTTATTTCTCTTTATAGATACACTTGGTTTTGAAACCTTCAAAAGAAGTATGATTTGTACAATTTGTTAGTAAATCATTTTTACTTAGTTTAATAACTGAATATTTATATGGTATGTGTACATATATACAAGAAAACAGTAGCATAGTCTGTGATTTCATTACAGTTTTTTTCATTTTAAAATATAGTATATGATCTCACTTACAGTTGGAATCCAAAAGCTTGTATTTCTTAAAAGGATACAATATGAGTTTTGAAACAGAAAGGGACACAGTCATCCCTCAGTCTCTATAAGCAGGGCTTCCCAGCTGTGGATCCTACAATCAGAGGAAGTTAAAGTCATCTTTAGGAAATGGTACAATATTTGTGTATTAACTATATTTCCTCATGAATACCATATCTGTTTTATTGATGATTCTTTATGATGTGAATAAGAGACAGTTGTTTTATGTATTGCTTATGGAATAATTACATCAAGAAGGTCTATATATATATTCAGCACAAGCACAAGTTTTTATAATGCTTTTGAGTGGCTAGTTTGAAAGTGTGGATACTGAAGGAGAGTATATAGAAGGACAAACAACTGTATTTGCTTTATTGAGAATTACAACAATGAATAGAGTTTGATGAAAATATTTCCAATCATTAATTATATATCACACACAAATCTAAGCATGATTTTATGGTTTTTTTTCTGCTATTTATTAGAAACTGACCAGTTTTTCTGCTACATAGCCTCTACTGAATGATTTCTTCTTTAACCTATTTTTCATCAGGCATGCTGTGATCATGCACTATAATATAGTTAGATTTCATTCCATTGCAAGACAAAAAATTAAAAATAAAGATTTGGTTAGAAATGCTTCTTTCCACTATTCCTTGAGCATAAATCAACAGATTAAAATGTAAATGTATTAAAATACATTCTTTTCTTTGTCTGCTTTTTATTTTCATACATATTCTTGGAATGTTTGTTATTATTCAATATTACCAGCAAACAACTATAATGTTCAGTTATAATATTATCATATATTTATGTATCAATAGCATATGACTTTATGTACATATCATATATTATAAAAATTCTCTTCATCCTTCCACAACAGACAATCTATTTTTCCAGCAAATCTGGAAACTCTGTAAAAAGGGAACTGCAAAGTAACATCAGAGTCCTTCTTATCTAAGCTCACCCAAGGGTATTCCAAAGCACAGAACTCGGTCTTATATTATGCAAATTGCATGCTGCTACAGGAGATGAATATGCAGCATGCTGTGAGCAAGATCAAGATAGAATTTCTTACAGCTTGTCTAGGAAAACATATACAAAAATTCATTTCTAAAGATGACTCATTTCAAATACAACTCAATTTTCTTGATTTGACATTTGTTTTGTTATTTTTTGTTTATCTTTCCCCAAGTAACATGTTTGAATAATCTATATTTCACTGATTAAGAATTTTTCCACTTGGTTGTTTTCTGGTGCATGTACTGTTATTAGAGCATTTCTGTTTGTTTTTATCTTTTTTCTACTATTGGAGACACTTTCAATTATTGTTTATTTTCATATTATGTACTTCTGAATATGTGTCTTGGCCTAGACTAAATTCTAGTATGTTTAGAGCAATTTACCAGTATAGTAACAATGGAAACAAGGCAGCTACTCCCAGTCCAACTTCAAGCACCTTAAACATGGCTTCCTTGTTCAGGATTCAGAAATCATGAAGTTGCTGTGGGAAACAGTGTTTGTACCTGTAAGTATTGAAATATCTTGATTCATTGCCTTCTATTGGTTTTTTGGATGGATGGCTTCTGAGCATCCTCTGTGATGGCTTGAGTCTCTGACTTACAGATTTTGGTTTTGCTTCTTTCCATCTTTTGGTACCACGAACCCAGACTGTGTGCATTTAAATATGCATAATGCTGTAAGTAAAATCTTTGCGGGAATAAATTCATTTCAGGGCAGTCAGTAAAAAACTAAAATTTGATAGGACTACGAGTTTACTCAGTGATTAAGAGCACTGACTGCTCATACAGAAGGCCACTTATACCTCCAGCTCCAGGAGGTCTGACTTTCTTTTCTGTCCTCTGAGGGTACTATATACATATGATGACACACACATGCATACACACACATACACATACAAATATTTTTAAAAAGAAGTTTAACTTAGTGCCTTTTTGGTATATGTATTTTAAGAATATGTTCTGGGGAAAGTAGATAATAAAGTAGGCCGTTCCAATGAATTCTGTTTCATGACCTCATAACAACATTGGACTCTAGGCACATATTTCTCTATTTCAGAGAAATTCTTGAAATCCTTTCCTATCCAGATAAAGATATTTAATTTGTCCAATAGCAACAGTCTACTTTGTGTGAACAAAAAGTGTTGTCTTGACTGATCCCAGTCAATAACCACATTTTAAGGGTTGGAAGTTGTTATTGCCTGTGGACATTTTTCTTTCATATGACAAAAGCTATTTTTATAGTATGTCATTTGATGTGTGTCTGAAGAGATTTAATGTCATATGAATGTTTTGCTTGAAGGTATAATACTAGCTCTCAGATCAGAGAACAAAAATTGGCAAATATTTTGTTTAAGAATTAAATGCATTAAAATACTGCTTAAGAAAAATAGTATGTTTAAGTTTGCTAGAACTACCTATTGTAACAAGAGAAACAGTCAGATGTATTGTTTTGTTTTTACCAAACAACCCACTTTTTATGACTAAGAAATCCCCTGTGGGGTTGGAAAAATGACTCAGCAATTAGAAAGGACTTACTGGTTTTGAAGAGGATCTTTATTTTGTTTGTATGACCCACATGGAGTCTCACAAGTACTTGTAACTCCAGTTCCAGGCTTCCCTTTTCTAGACTCTATGGGCATTGTATGCATGTTCTTAAATGGGACTTCTGTATCATCCTAACCAAGCACTCTACTCAAGGCTCAGGGAATGTTGTAGGAGTACAAAGAATGGGGAGCAGTGCTGTGAAACATCAGATACATCTTGATCATTACAGTCACAAACACATAGAAATTGTGCTTACCTGCAGAAGACTAATAGATCAAGAGCCTATCAACATTCTATTATGGATGATGCAGAGGCTCATGGGGCCCCATCCCTAACTGGGAGCTATTGGTGGTTAGTGTTTGTTAGAGTATTTGGTAGTATATCCACTGGTAACATACAGGCTCATATAGGCTCAACCCTAATGAAAATCAGTAGGTTTTTGCACAAAATATATGAAAGTACTAGGAAGAACACTTGAGGAAAAGTGGGCCATCCAGAGTTGGGGACTTGGATGTAAAAGATGGCAATGTGGGTGAATATAATCATCATGCATTATAGTCATTTATAAATTGTTAAAGAACAAATTTCAAAAGAGAAGCACGTAAATATATAATTATTTTAAGATGGAAGATGTTAGTTTTTCCTTTTATTCATACTCGTGTGGCAAAAATTTAAAAATGAAATCAATAACTTTAAAATGTTAAAGTAAGAAAGTAGAAAGAAGCTTAGTAAATCATCTTACTTAATAAAAAGTCTTCCCAACATATTTTACTTAATTCACAAAATCCATTACAGATAAGAGCAAAGAGCTAGCTGATTTAAATTCATAACCTGAGCTTTCATAAAAATAATTCTAATGTACGAGAAGGAAAATCTCAGGTATTCACATGGTACTTCAAGACTTGTGTAGAATGTTTTGTATATATTCAAACCTCAGAATATTGACCCAAGAAAATTTTAAGAGTCCAGTTCAGTAAGTTCACATGCTTTAAGAATCACAAGTCTAGCTGTATATCATGAGCCTTTCTATGCCTAAATAATAGTTTGAAAAGCACAGGTCTTCATCGCATCTAACCTGCTATAACTCTAATATTTCATACTTTGTTATTTGGTATTGATGGTGATGAAACTATATAAATGACTGTGGACTGTAGATTTATGCCTTGGTCTAATGTCCAGTGCAGTGAAAAAGACAGAGTGTCCATAGGTAGTGTTCATCTTTCTCTTTAGCCAGATTGGGTAGGCCATTTAGAGAAAATAAATGGCCACTGGAGAAAATAAAATGAGATGGAGAGTTCAAACCAGTAACAGCTGGTTTGTAATTCTGCAAGTACTGTGAAGTCTACAACATGCAAAGTCTAAGAAGAAACTCAGTCTAAGAAATCAAGAGTACATTTTAGCTTCCTGGTACCTTTGGTATAACTGGGCAGAATGTTGTCAGTATCAATAAACCTGAGTTGCTTTTGAAGTTAATGACTTTCAGATTTATGCAGATAAAAATAAAACTATATAATTATATTTTATAAATTAATTTTATGGACCTTTATTTTCTATGAGATTGAATTTCATTTGTAGCTAAGCATGGCAGCTTCACCTAAATCTCACTCCTGGAGTCAGAGGACAGACTTTTTTCTCCTTCCCTGTGTGATCACCATGTGTCTGGTGTATGAGAACAGTACCCTAAAGTACATCCCATGTACTGTATCCACATGATTTCTTTCCATGTGGGCCCATCTGTGGTGGTTTGAGTGAGAAATATATTTTAATACAGCCAGTACTTAAACAGGTAGTTTTCATTTGGTGACAATGTTTGGGGAGGTGGTGGGTGGTGTATTCTTGCTGGAAAATGTAAAGTTTATTACTAAGGTGTGTTTCGGCAGCTTATAGCCTTCTTTTTCTCCCAGTTCTCTTGCTCTCTGTTTCTTGCTTTAGTTGAGGATATACTGTCAGCATCCTGCTCTAATAGCTATACCTGCTATTTCATTCTATGCTTCTCTGCCCTGATGGAGTCATCTCTCTGGAACCATAAGTCCAAATTAACTCTTTCATCTATAAGTTGTATTTTTCATGTTATTTCACTACAACAACAAAAAATTAAGTACAAATACATACAAAACTATTTGGAGTGATTCATCTTCTCTGTGTTTTTCTATCTCTTTACACTGATTTTTAAACTATAGTTCTCTTGAAAGAGTGACCATTTATTTTAGTATAACATTGCCTGCTAACTAGCGTGGACCCAGCACACAGGTGGACAAGAGGAAATGACTAAATAGGTGTGGCCTCATGGAACTTAAAGTTTCTATAGATATGAACCCCATGAATAGTGTGATTTAACAGAATTATTTACCTAGATTGCCAAACTATGTGCAGTACTCTGAGCTGTTTAGAGTTTCACTAAATAGTGATTGTTGGTTCTAAAATAATTCACTCAATAAGAAATGCAATTTCATGGATGGTATACAATGTGCTTCTGAGAAGGTCATATTAGAGCCTATTAGAGTATTATCTGAGGGTTGATATTGGCTTTAAGAACCAAACATTGTGTTAGACAATGAGAGATGACTCACAGTTAATAGGCATTCCTCAATCCATGTGAACACCTCATAGTCCGTGGCTCTCTCATGTTTCAATAACAGTACAGACCAGATGAGAATATTCCCTTATAGCTTTGGAATCACTGTGGTTTTGTCTTCTGACAAGATGAAAGTATTTTATTTGATCACTATTTAGCAGAAATTGCCCTGTGGGAAAATAGGAAAAAATATTATTTAACTTTACTTTTAAGTTGGTACATCTAGTACCTAATGGTATGAACCTAACAAAGAATAGGTTTCGGTTTACATACTGAGAGAAACATTTATTGACATTGCATAATAAATTAACTGCACATTCCCTCAATGAAGGTATAAGAGCAGACATTTGAAAACTGTTGGCTCTTCCATTAATAAAAACTTCTACAATTAACTCATCTTTTAGTTGTGGACCATTATAATATTGTTAGAACTTCTTCTACCTTAATCTCAGTCCCTGTCAAACCAAGTTCTTTCTGGTAAGAGTTTCTGTTCTCTTATAGTTAAGGGTATTGGCCTCCTGGGCTGTAATTTACTTAGCTAATCTGAGAAAACCAATATTTTCTTTGCTATGAGATAATGAAGTATAAATTAGACATATGTTGATATATCCCTTGAGAAATGCTTATTATTATGGCCTGAAAAAACACTATATCTTATTATTAGAAATCACATAACTTGCTCACATTACAAATGCTCAAATTACTTTCCAAACATTTCTCTGTAACTAAGATTTACATTAAGTTTACTATTAAAATTAATAAATATTGATTTATATTAACTTTACTATCATGTTAAATTAAAAATGATGGTTAAAATATATAACTCTATAGGTTATCCTCACACCTACTATGATATTATTATTATTATTATTATTATTATTAATTAAATATCAATATTTAATTTCAAGACCATATGTTAAGAGTATAAAAATAAAAATTATTTTGGTTTTAATATTTTGGAAAATGGAGCCTTATGTAGCCCAGGATAGTAGAGAATTTAACTATGTGGCAGGATTGGATTGAGCTCCTATTATTCTTGTTTTTACATCCTACATGCTGGAATTATAAGTGTGTGCCAGATTCTTGGCTAGAAAATTTGGGGTTTAGAATTATCACCTGTGATTACTAGAAAATGATTGTTTCAGTGTATGGTAACAAATAAATATAACACAAATTAGATAAGACTATTGTTATGAATAACTGTCTTGGTATGTTTTTTTCTTTCAGTTCCAATTAAATATTTGTATTTTTCACAACAAGAATAGTAGAACAAGCAAAGTTTTAAATTGCTTAAGAGTCTTAAGTATAGCTGGGGAATAAGAAAAATATGTTTTATAAATATCCATAGAGAAATACATGTTTATATAATTATGATTAAACTGAATAAAGAAATTGTTAAGAAATCATTTCAAGGTGCCATAAATTATTTAACAAATTTTCTAATGTAATTTGAGCCACTTGAAAGATAGTTTTATAGAGTTAACAGAAGCAAATGTCTGCTTAGGAGAAATAGCAGTAAACCCTTTATTTAATTTAAAATTACAGTATAAAATAAAGCTTTGAACATTGAAATGGACAGACAGAAGAATTGAATTGAACAAAAGCTCTTGTATACTTACCTCAAATACTCAAATATCATGTAGAATTTTGGATGAGGATAAAATTCATATTAATTTTTATGCATAATTTATCAAAAATAACTATCAGAAAAAATTAGAATTGAAAAAGGTACTAATGGGTAACAGTTGTGAGTGCACAGTATATATCAACACACTTTGGTTTTCTGGGCCACAAAATCCAGTCCTTATTTAGGAATAATAATTTCATTTGACAATCTGTTCCTAGTAGTGGTTAGCAAAAATACAGTATAACATAGAATACAAGATCACACTTAATTTTATTGGTCAGATATTCCAGTCATTTCCTTTACAAGTCACCTGCCTATGGGATAATTGAAATGCTGGTTATCTAGATTCCATAGTCATTGTTATGATAAGCACACGTTGACTATTATTTCACATTTTCTATTGGTGTCACACTTCACCTAAACATCTTGTGCTTTAAAATAAGCTATGAATTTGTTAAAAGTGATCAACTGATATTGACCACTTGCAGTGGTTTTATATTTTTCAGGAAGTGATGGTAAGAATAGGTACATAAATGTGAATAAACTATGCCTGAATTTGACAGGTGCATAGTTCTAAAGCCTCCAAGTTGTTTTTAGTGTATTATTGAATTATACTTGTGAATTATCCTCCCAAGTAAGCTTGCTAGCCATAATTCCATAACTTAAAGAGAAAAATGTATAATCATTTTTGACATATAATGTGTGTGTTTATATGTAGCAATCTTATAATCACAAGGTAGTAAGACATATCTTTTCTTCAGAATGAAAATAACACACTAAACATTAATGTCTCATACATGTAAGTATTTTTCTTTCTCTCATATATGAAGTGTTATGAAAATAAAATCCATTTTCAGCAATATGGAGTAATATCTGTATCTCACAGGTCATACCATTTGTAGTTCCTCAAAGGCAAAGGATATAGAATTAATTTTCTGGACTGTTCACTTGTGTAATGGTAGAGGGAGAAGCATAATAGAAGGCTCAGTTCAGATGACTGATTTATAAGTATGACATGTTGTATGAGCATGATGAAGAACAAATACCTAAGATCTTTGCAATACCTGCAGAGACATTTTGAAGACCTCAACAATTTTGTGATAAGAATGCTACACAAATTAAGTGTGGAAGGGGTGGGTGTCAACCATAATAAGAACCACATACAATAATCCACAGCTGATATTATACGGCAGAGGAAAAGCTCAAAGTTCGCTCACAAGATAAATAAATGAATAAATAAATAAATAAATAAATAAATAAATAAATAAATAAATGGCAAGGATGCCCACATCCATCACTTTACTCTAGATGTTTTCTGAAGATTCCCCAAAGAGAGAACATTGGTTGGTAGAATGACTACTCAGTAGTCATGTGAGGCTCTGAGCTTGTTCTCTAGCATCACATAAAACCTGGTGTGACTGCTTACCTGCAGATCCTGAACTTGAGAGATAAAGGCAGAAATAGCAAAAAGTCAATGCCATTCTTGGTCACGTAGAAAGTTTCAGTCCAGTCTGGACAATATAAGACTCTGTCTAAAAATAAGTAAACAAATAACTAAATAGACAAATAAATGGTTAAGCCCCCAAATTCTTCCATCACAGAGTAAGAATTAATAAAGAAACCTAACAAAGTTTCAGAGCATCAACATGCTAAGATCAAAATTATTATATGTCTATAATAAATTATATGAATCAGACACCAAGAAAATAATTACCCTGACAATGGCTACAGAAAAAAAATAAGATGGCTAGGAATAAATTTAACTAAAGAGACAAAAGATTGCTCCACAGAAAATTATAGAAGGAATTGAAGACCCCAAAACAGAAAGACATCTTATGTTCATGGATTAGAAAACTTGGCATTGTTAAAGTGTCTCTACTGCCCAAAGTGATCTACATACTGGTTTAGTGTATCACAGTATATATGTATATAATCTTAATGTAAAACAAAATCTTAACATGAATATAGAATTAGAAAATCTTTACTAGCCAAAGCAATTTTAGAGGACGGGAGCAGAGCAGGAGGCATTACACTACTTAATTTCAACACACATACTACAAAGTTGTAACCATGCAAACAGCATAAACTGACATAAAATAGACATAGAGATTGAAGGAACATTATAGAGATCCCCAAAGTAACCCCACACATCTACTGCCAAGTTCCTTCCAGTAAAGGTGTTACTGATCTATGGAAGGGATAGTCACATACAGAAGGAGATAGACTTGTTTCTCACCAGTTACAAAAATCTACTCAAAATGTATTAAATGTTCAAATGTAAAACCTGAAGCTATGAAACTACAAGAAAAAAATATGGTGAAGAGAGTTTAAGACATTTGCAGAAGACATGACTGATGAGCTGTGAGGTACTCAGCTCTTAGAATATAAACATTTGTCTTCCAAATATTCTTGGTTCATTCACACAAACATTCCTTACAGGACCAAGCTATTAATAAAGATTATGGTAATCTCATATAAATGGACATCTCACTTAGCAGGAATGCTCTACCAGGCAGAAAATTCATCAAGTTTCCCTTGGGGAATCTACTTTGGTGAGGACACTTTGAGAGCAAGCTCTATCTGCTATCCATGTCTGCTGTTAGGTCCTTCAGCTGTGGCAGGCTGGGAGTGTGGTACTGTTGTTTTGGAAGTTCCAGGAGGTCCATGAGAACATCTGTCAAAGTTAGCTAGTGTTGACTGGTAGGCACTGTTACAGAAGTTTAACAGAGCTGTTGTATCTGGCAGGAATCTGGAAGATAGCACCTAAACATTGAAGTACCCCTTTATCAGTGATTGTTATCTGAGATTTTATGGGGTTATTCCTTTGAAGGTTTCTTAGAACCTTTGTATCTTGGTCCAGAGACAGGCTTGGCACACAGATTGCTGAAAATTGCATAGGTGATGGGTATTTCAAGATAGCCTTTGGGCCAGAGATAAGTTTTGGTATGCAGAAATTGTCTTGCTAAAGTGGCTTTTTGTGTAACAATATAAAGAGCTCCTAAGAAGCTGCTGGAGTTCAATCATACAGAGGCTGTTTCTCTTGCAGCTAAGAATTGTGATAGTCCCCACCAACTAACCAATCCCATCAGAGCATATGTGAACTCAACAAAGATTCAACTACTGATTTTTAAAGTCAGAGCCATACAGAGGCCAGTTTCCAAGTCACCTTACAAGTAGGGACCAGAACAGACTTGAGATGTGTTTTAGGGTCACCTCCAAATTTCCAGTATTTTAAATTGTCCAGTAACATTAGTTTAGAGCTGTCAGGGTTCACAGTTTAGGACTGGTTCATCAACACATCAATGCCACATTGTAGTTGCTTCACTAAACACATCAAAACCTACCTTAGGCTTGGCTCAGGAGCTGCCTTATGGCTGGTTCCTATCTTGTAAGCATTACATGATTTCAAGTTACACAAAATGATTTTTAAGCTGTCCAAAATGCTTTTACTTATCTTGCTAACAGCACTGAATGGGATGGACAAGGTTATTTGGAACAGTATCTTCAAAGCACAGTATCAGGAAAAATAGGGAAAAGAGATTGTGTGATTTTTAAGAAGCTGCTCAGCAAAGCTGTCAATACAGAAAAGTGACAACTGGAAAAATATAGAAAATACTCACAAACAAAGGGGTTAATATCTGCAGTATACAAAAAAAATCAAGAAATTTAATAGTAGAAACCCAAACAATTATTTAAATATAAATAACAGAGCTTAGCAGGTAAACAAACCTACATTGCAAACCTGGTGACCTGAGTTTAATCCTCTGAAACAGACACAAAAGGGAAGATAGACTACACCAAGTTTTTCTCTTGCCTTAACACACACACACACACACACACACACAATATTAAAAGTAAATTAATGAAATAAAAGTAAGCAATAGAGATAATATTGTCCAATAGGCACATGAAGTATTATTAGCAAAAATTATCAAGGTAATGAAAACTAAAACAATAAGATACCAGCTCATCCTAGCCAGAATATGTTATCTATCTATCTATCTATCTATCTATCTATCTATCTATCTATCTATCTGATCCTATTTGGTTTTACAAGGCTGGGTTTCTCTATGAAGCCATGGTTGTCCTGGAACTTGCTTTGTAGACCAGGCTAGACTGGAACTCAGATTGGTCTCTACCTCCAAAGTGCTAGAATTAAAGGCATGCATCATGACTCCCAGCCTAAAAAAAGTGATTATTGTGAGACCAAAAATGACAACTATCATAGCTAGGCTTAGTGACACATGCCTTTAATTGTATTACTCAGGAGGCAGAGGCAGGCAGATCTCTATGAGTTCAAGGCCACATAGTGAATTCCAGGACAGCCAGAGCTATATAGTGAGACCCTGTCTTGAAAACAGCAACAGAAAAAATGACAAGTACCAATGAAGACTGAGTAGAGAAGAATTCATGCATACTTTTGGAAAGAATGTAAATTAGTACAGTAATTATGGAACACAATATGAAGTTACCTCAAAAATTAAAAATAGAGCAATAGTATAATCTAACAATCTCACTACGTATTTTTAGAGCAAATGGAATAGTCTGTATTCTAATGCTTGCTGCAACACTGTTCACAATAGACAAGAAATAGAAACAAATGAAGTGAACCCCTAGAGACAAATTCAGTCCAGGTACACAGTAGATAATTATTTACCCATTATAAAGAATTAAATCCTTTTATTTGAGGCAACATAGATGTTATTAAATATTATTATATTCAATAAAATAATAATCAAAACCCCAAATCAGACATCAAAACCCCAAAGTAGGAAATGGCACAGTGGGTAAAGAGCTTGCGCACAGTGTGAGAACCTGAGCTAAATCCTCAGAATTCACATAAAGGCAGAAGCGGTACTATGCATTAGAATCTAGTACTCTATGACAAGTTAGAAGACAAAGAAGGGAATTCCCAGAAGCCCTTTGGCCAGTTAGGCTGGTGTTTGAGCAGCAAATAGCAAGAGATTCTGTCTTGAATAAGATGGAAGACATATGCGTGAGGTTGTCTGCTAAATTACATACGCAAAACATAATATACATAAACACATACTTTATTTCTCTCTCTTTTTCTCTCTAACTCACTGTCTCTCTTTCTCTCTGTCTTTCTCTCACACACATGTATAAAAATAGAGAGAAATATAATATAATTTTATTCATATATAGATTCTCAAAAAAGTGACTTTATAAAAGCTGAAAATAGAATAGTAGTTACAGAGACAAAGGCAAGTTAAAGATAGAAAAGACTGATCAATGGATATGTCCCAGTTACATAAAGCCAGAAGTTCTAATAACCTTTGGATAGTAAGATGGACACAGTTTCTGATAATGTGCTATATATTTTAAATAGAATTAGGAAGAATGATTTTGAATATTTGTTCCTAAAGAATAAATTAGTGTTTGAGCAAGCAGACACATTTAAGCCAGAAAACAGAATTCATTTATGGAAACACCATATAATGCCTCATTAATAGATTTAACTTCCATGTTACTATGTTACAATTAAAATAATAACTTATTAGAAAATATACTAATTTATTTTTAAAAAGCAACTCAAAAGGCTGAATGACAGATGGCAGTGTACTAGCACTGAGTCAATTCTTTGGACTTTGGAATGACCCTGAGAATTCTGAATGGCTTTTTTACAACATGATGGTAACATTTGGTTGTTTACAAAAAAGATGAAACACTCAGTTATGTTTTGCATAATATTCAGACACTGATTATCTTCTGGCAGGATGGTAACAATGAATTTCATTAGGTCAGCAAACATTGCTATATTTATTGCATCCATGAGAACTATTCAAACTCTCAGCAGCTGTACAGTTAGACTGATGGGCATACTGCCTGTTGCCATGCTTTCCTTAATTGAAGAGTTTTTCCCATACAGAGACCTTAGTGAAGAGAAACTGATGTAGTGGAGATGAGTGGAGAGTGTTCTTACTTTTCTTTTATGATATTCCAGTACTACTTGAAAGAAATTTTGGGGAAATTGCAATGATTATAACTACATTGGTATTTTCTTTGAGGCATGAGTGTGTGAACATATGTTTTATATAATATCAAATAAAGATGGTATTCACATGTGTGAATTTTTCAAATAGTGCTAACACAACTTGAATAATTGCCAGATATTTGCCAATGCAACAGTTCCTAACAGTGCATTTGGTTAGGTTAAACACTCCTCATAGTAATAAACTACATGGTTTAAATACTCCAATTTATCTTATATTATTGAGCAATGATTCTGGCTGTTCTTTAAAAACAATATATTATAGTGGTGCAGAGATGGTTGAGAGTGAACTCAACTTTGAGCCATCGATGTAAAAACCCTGTGATTATTTAAAGTAGCCTAATGAGTTTGAAAAAAATTACAGTTGGAAATTAAAGTGCATACCAAAAACATTTTTGAACAAGAATCTCAAAAATTTAAACTCAAAATACAATTGTGAGGGCCAAATATGGGGGAATATTTATTATATATTTATATTATACTTTCCATAGAGATGAAATTTAAGAATGGCTATCACTCCCTTTATTACCTCTCCAAAAGAAACAAAGACACCAGACACTTCCCAAAGGACCAGGAGTATGAACTGCAGGGTGATAGAAATGGGCTTTTAGAGGTGGCGACCACATGCAAACAGAACAATTTTGTTGTGCTGCATGTTCCTTGTTGCCTAGAGGTAACATAAACCAGAAACCTCTGCAAAAGTAACTTATATTAGCCAGATATGACTGTCATTTCGAGGATTATTGCTGAACAAACTCACTCTTTGTAGCTCTTTCTGAATTCTCTGGCTGAGTGATTCAACTCAGCTATTTTGGCTCACACTCCTCTCCAAGTTGCTTTGCTTTTTTCAGCTTATGACAGAATTCTCTGCTTGGGAAAACTACCTCTGAGTTCCACAAACTTAACTGCATTATGTTAACTGACTGCACAAACTAAACTGAACTGAACAGAATTGATGAGAATTGCACAAACTCAACTGAACTCAACTGCATTCAACTGAACTGTACCAAAATGAACTAATTGCACTGCACTGAACTCATCTGAATGCCACTGCGTTGCCTAAATTCAACTGAACTGCACTCACTGAACTGCCCTCTTCTGAGTCACTCCTCACTCTCTTAAGTCACCTCTCTTTCCAGTCTATTCTCTTGAGAGTTGGGAAAAATCTCATCTCTGACTTTTTTTTTTGTCAAATCTTTCTCTGAATTGACACTGCTCCTTAATTAGATGCCACTTTCAAACATGGCTCTGTCATTCTACAAACTAACTTTATCTTCATTGTTTGGAATTGAAGGTGTATATTAAGGACATATCTGCACTGTATTCCAGCCAGAGGGTTACCAAGAAGGATGCTTAGAAGGTCTTTGGATATGATCCCTTGTCAGAGCAGCCATGATGCTGGATTAAAGTTTCTCTACAAACCTCCCACTTCATTTTCTCTTCCATAATAGGACCAAAACTCTGAATATATGAAACATATTTAAAGAAATTACTAATGACTTTAAACTATAGCCACAGGTTTAACATTTTTGAATGAATTTTGATTTCAATACATATTTAAGATATGTAAAAAATTATGAATTAAGCAAGGTATCTCTTTGTATGTGTTATTGGAAAAAAATGTTTATTACCAGGGGTCATTACCATATGAAAGGTGGACCCAGATAGAGGAAAAATGTAAAGGTTTTGTTAAGTGTTTCTGTTTGATGCCATCTTCTCACTGCAATTTCAGGAACTAACTAAATTGGTCTTTCCTTCAGCAGTAAGATAAGTAGATAATACACAAAGTAAAATCCATTTTTTCACTACAAAAAGATCATTTAAAAATTAAACAATTAGTAGTCAGAGTGATATCTCAGCAATTGCAAGTATTTATTGGTTTTGTAGAACCAATTATTTTTGCAGAAGTCCTGGGGTGTTAGTTTCCAAGAACAAGATCAGGAGTTACAGAACAAGCATCACTAACAGAATACAAAAGATAGAGGAGAGAATCTCACAACTAGAAGATCATAGAAGATATTGACACAACAGTTAAAGAAAATACAAAGTGCAAAAAGCTCCTAACCCAAAACATCCAGAAAATTCAGGACACAATGAAAAGATCAAACCTAAAGAAAAACAAGAATAGAAGAGTGTGAAGATCTCACTTCAAGGGCCAGAAAACATCATCAACAGAATCATAGTAGAAAACTTCCCAAACCTAAAGAAAGAGATGCCCATAAACATACAAGAAGCATACAAAACACCAAATAGATTGGACCAGAAAAGAAATTCTGCCATCACATAATAAAACACTAAATACACAGAACAAAGAAAGAATATTAGAAAGAGTAAGGGAAAATGGCCAAGTAACACATAAAGGCAGACCTATCAGAGTTACACCAGACTTCTCAACAGGGACTCTAACAGCCAGAAGATCTTGAACAGATGTCATGCAGACCCTAAAAGAACACAAATGCCAGCCTAGACTGCTAAATACAGAAAATTTTTGATTCACCATAGATAAAGAAACCAAGATATTCTATGACAAATCCAAATTTAAATAATATATTTCGACTAATTCGGCTCTACAGAGGATAATTAGAAGGAAAACTACATCCAAGAAAAGCCAAGAAATTAATCATCTCACAATAAATCCAAAAGAAGAGAGCCACACAAACATAATTCCACCTTTGACAACAAAAATAACAGGAAGCAGTAATCATTGGCCCTTAACATCTCTAAACATCAATGGGCTCAATTCCCCCAATAGAACAACATAGGCTAACTGACTGGATACTTAAATAGGACCCAGAATTTGGCTGCATACAGGAAACATACCTCAGTGACAAACACAGACACTACCTCAGAGTAAAAGCCTGGAAAACAATTTTTCAGCAAGTGGTCTCAAGAAACAAGCTGGAGCCATTCTGATATTCAATAAAATAGACATTCAACCAAAATATCTAAAGAGATGAGGAAGGACACTTCATACTCATCAAAGGAAAAAACCACCAGGTTCCCAGAATTCAAATGGTGGCTTTTTCATAACTCCAGTTCTAGAAGATATGTGTTCATTTTTTGGCCTTTAAAGGTTCCTGAATACAAGTAGTCATATAAACTCACACAAACACTTATGTCTACACACATACATAAAAAACTTGGTAAAAGAAAACTCTACAATTAGAAGAATTGTCATGTTTGAGAACAATGATGAATTAAGCATGGTCTCTATTAATGTTTTAGGACAAGATTTAAAGTGACACTGCAAATGTCAAAATATGTATCCTCACTTTTCTTGATTTCAAACTTAAAAAAAAACTACATATGTTGTGATGGCAAGCATCTCAGATTTGCAGTGATATTGTTGAGTATACTAACATGCCTATGATGCAACTTGTTCACCAAAATAGACAGTTGAGCATTATAAGTGTCATTCTATATGTGACTTTACTTTTAAGATATTGTACTTGGAGAAAGTCCTTCCAACCATAAAAAATGTCTAGCAAAATCTAAGTTCATCTAGGAAAACATCTGACATGAATTCTAGTAACCTGGATGAATTTTGATCACATCACTTAGAAGCAGAATAATGATATGACTATGTGAAATTTTTTAGTTTTCTGTTTCTTTTTGTTTTGTTTTGTTACAAGTAGGGTTTTTAAGCTGTGACTGTTGAGTTAGTTAAGCATGCAATTACTGAGAACCATGTCTAAACCTTTGCAGGAGCTCATCAGATGTTAGTGGTGATAATTATGAAGAAAGTCGGGAGGAGAAAGAAAAGGAGAAGAAGTAATAAATAGAGGTTCAATATTTTTTTTTGACTCACCATGTTTAAACATCTTTTAAAGCAATTGTTATACATTATTTCTTGGTGAGATAGCTAATTAATGGAGGACAGAATTAATTTGGCTCACAATTGCAGAAGGTGCATTTTGTCCTGGCAGGAACGTGTACAAGAGCAAAGCAGCTTGTATCACAGTGAGCAGGAATCAGAGAAAGAGGAAATGTTTGAACTCTCTTGATTTATCCTTTCCCACCTTTTATTTTATCTACCACACCATAGAGAGGCACTTCCTATACTCAGAGATTGCCTTCATTCCCTACTACATATATATAAAATTACACACATATATATATATGTGTGTGTGTGTGTGTGTGTGTGTGTGTTTTAACATTTTAGTAACCTGAATGAATATATACAAATGTTAAAACACACACACACACACACACACACACACACACACACACACACACATATTTTAAAACTAATATATATGTTAAAATATATATTATTTATATTATATTATTATTTTTGTCTTCTCTTTTATGGAAGCATCACACTGATCTGTTGTCATGGCAAGAGAGCGTTTCCCTGTGTACATATTTCAGTCTCTATATTTCTCCTTTTTATATTTGTGATTTCTAATAACTCATATAAACTCAAATACCCTTTAAAAAAGATCAAAGTCCAAATCTAGCCTTATTTATACATAGAAGACATAGACATGAAGAGTAAGGATTTCAGTGTATTTAAAAACTACTCCAAACAGACCAACATATAACACAAAGAGTCTTGCAGAGCTCTCTACTTCTAACTAATGAAATGTAGCATCACACAGTTGGTAGATACAAAACCATGAGGGGGAAGATGACTAAATCAATATCATTCTGACTCTGCTGCAAACTCACAACTAAAATATGAAGAGAAAAATTGTCCTCAATATTGTCAGCATCTCATGTTGAGCTGAGATGTGTCAGAAAATGGCTCCACCTTTTGATAATTTAGAGACGACACTTCTATTTGAATTTCTATTGTTTTCTCCTGTTACATTTACATTGGGTATTCTTCAGCACTTCCTTCTGGCCCTGTTCTTTTTTCTGCCTTTCTCAGATTCTTTATTCAAAATCTACCTCACTGATTTCAACTGTCCATTAAATTGCCAAATTTATATAGAATTCTAATGTATATGTTTAGTTGGCAACACTGCAATTGTCAGAGCTCTGAAGACTAAATTATTTGAGCCTTTTCCCATTAGTTCTTCAAGACCACAAAATGAGCTAGAGAGAAATCTGAAACTAGACACCAACTTGCTAGAAGTCTATTTCCTGGAACATAAAAACTCTCAGCCTTCTTCAAAGAAGCATTGGCCTGACACATTCACCTCAGTTAGCCATTGTTGTAATTTAAATGACAATGAAATGACTTTAATTTAAATGAAATAAATTTAAATGACTTTAGGAACATCTATTTGAATACTCTATCCCCAGTTGGTGTAACTATTTGGGAAGGATTGGGAGGTACAGCCTTGGTGGAGTTGGCTTTGAGGTTTTAAAAGTCCATGCTAGTCCCAGGTAGCTCACTCTGCACATGTATCAAGATATAAGCTCTCAGCTACTGTTTTGATGCCATGCCTGTCTACTCTGCCGTGTTCCCTGCCATGACAGCCATGGAGTCTAACCTTCTGTAACCTTAAGTCTTGAAATAAATTTTCTGTAAGTTACCTTGGCCATAGTGTCTCTTCAAAGCAATAGAAAAGAAGCTAAAATGACCATGTTTTATATAATAATTAGATTTGATCCTGTTTATCCATATGTTGCCTTATAAATAGGCTAGCAGTGCTATTTAAATAGTGGTTAAGGTATTACTTACACTTACTGCAGATCCTCCACAAGTATATGCATAGTAAATCTCATTGATCAGAACCCTTTACAGTTACTTATGTTCTTTTATCTTGTGGGTCCCAATTATTTTATTGCTTCTTTAATTTGATATGGGTTTTTTTAAAAAAATCTTTATCCAAGTATATTCAATAATACAACAGATAAAATGCAACTGGGTCTGATTGCACATACTTGTAACCCTGGCATCCAGAAAGCTGAGGCAGAAAGATTATGAGTTGAAGTCCAAGCTGGGTTTTATAGGGAGAACAAAACAAAACAAAGAAAAACAGTGAACTGTCTGAATAATTATCATTAAAGAAATGATGTGTATTAGACTTCATGTCTGTGATTATTTTCTACAAAATGTGGTGTCCTCAGAGAGTGATTAAGTAGCTACTTCCCACAATAAATGCTAAATTAGAAATGCTGAAGTCGTTTTCTATCTAAGCCCTTTTGATGTTATAAAAAAACATGAGATTTGCCTGCTTCCTATTGGCAGGCAAAGTTTTTCTACCACATTGTCTTCTGGCAGTTTTTGTTACTAGCTAAAGATAAGACAAACTATGTTTTAATCATATGGAATATATCATAGTTCTTTCTGATTTACAGAAAGTTTTCTTTAGAAATGCTTTCAACAGGTTTTGATTTCATGGACTTCATCAGTCTGAAATAAGGTGAATTCTGCTTTTCAAAATACACATAGGCCTTTGTAAGAGACGTTTTTCTAAGGTAAAGACTGTTATATTCTTTGGATATTGTGGATCTGATGATGTCTTGTCAAGAATTGGGGTTTCTGTAAAAGGATGGGAGTGCCTATTTGATCATGTCACAAAGTGTAACAAAATAGTAACAAAAATACACTTAAGTTGGTCATCTCATTTTAAAATTCAGTAGTTTCTGATTCAGAAGAGGATTTCTATTTAATTTTAAAATCTAAACTGACTTGAGAAGTTGATCTTTGAGAGAAAAAGAGCTGAAAAGGTTGGAAGTCAACCATCTTCCTTAAATCAAATACCCCAATAATTATTCCAGCATACAGAGTGGCTACTGTTTTGTAGAGATCTCCAGAACTTTCTCAACTTTGCCATCTTATGTGAGTGTTTCCTCTTAATTTCTATGTCTAGAACTCTTTTCAAGGAAGCATGTTTTCTTATATTCTATTACAAAGTTAATGGAGTAGAAAGGCAGAATTTTAAAACTGAGTGAGAAGCCATAAATGAACTATTACAACTTTTTCAGTGTAGAGATTTAAAAAAAAAAAAAAAAAAAAACCAAGAACTAAGAACGGTGATTAATGTCTTCAAAAACTCAATGAAAGAGTCAAGACTAAAAGGTAGAAGCTTTTCTTTTACATTGCACACCTTATTCCCCAGGCTAACTGATGATAGAAAAGATATCTGCAATATTCCCTCCTTATTTTCTTCCCACATAACGATCTTCTAATTTCTAATTCTAATTTTATTGTCCATTAAACACATTCAAAGTCTCTTGGATACTTTTGAATTCACTGAACTTACATTGAACTGAAGGATTCTAGGGAGGATTTGACCAGTCTAGAGAGGATTTGACCAGATCTGAGACTGCTAAAGCTGGTATCTTGAAGTTGATGCCTATTTTCTATTCTGAAATTCATGGAGATGTTAAAAATTGTACTAAACCCCCACTGTTGGTGCTCTGTATGTGTAATAACAAAGCCTGGTTGACAGCACACATGTTTCCAACATGTTTTGCTGACTATTTTAAGCCCACTTTCCACAGCTCAGAAAGCAATATTTTTTCAAAGTATTGCTGCTTATTGCAATGCCTCTGGTCATGTAAGGGCTGTGATGAAGATATACAATATTAATGGCATTTTTATGTCTTTCAGCATGATATCTATTTAGTAGTCTAGGGATTACAGAGTGATTTTGATTTTCAGTTCTTACTACATAAGCAATGTATTTTGCAAGGCTATGGTTATGTTCTAGTTTAGTTTAGTTTTGGTGGCTGGATAAAGAGCAGTGTAATGGATATCTATCTATCTATCTATCTATCTATCTATCTATCTATCTATGACACTGCATGATATATATATATATATATATATATAGATAGATAGATAGATAGATAGATAGATATGCTGCTTTACTCAGTTGGAGTTTGTCACTCTAATATACTTCAAAATCATCTGCTTAAGGAACAGCACTTTCCACCACAGGTTCGGTCTTCTAATGTCAGTTAGCTTAACAGAATTCCCCCATAGGTATGCTCACTGGCTAACTTCATACAGACAGTCTTTCATTGAGATGCTTTCTGGGCGATTCTAGGTTGTGTCCAGAAGACAATACTATTATAGGCTCTCGGTAATATAAACTGAAAACCCTTAGTAAAAACTATATTACTGAAGATGTCAACAAGAATGCTTGTGGTTGCTGGAAGAAAGCCAGAATATTAAGATGAATAGAAACTTAAAAACTCTTTGAAAACTAGGTTCTTCCAACTCCCATGGAACACTCCGAGAAATCCAGTATTTCAGTAAAGATAGCACCTGTAGCTATAGTAGAAACAGAAAAAGAATGAGAATTAAAGTGGAGTCAGAAGGTATGTCTGGAAAAATTAACTGGTAAGGAGTTGTTTCTATGGATGAGCTTTTAAAAAATGTTTTCTGAGTCAATCTACTCATGGAAAGGATGTTGTGAATGTGACTAAGTGACAATGAAGAATCTAGAAAGTTACATAAACTCATTTGATAAAGTAGCACTAGGGACTGAGAATACTGACTCCAACTTTGAAAGACAGCTATTCTGTGGACATAATGTTATCAAACAGTATCATGTGCTAAAGAAAAAAATCTTTTATGAAAAATGTTGGCTAAAAACATCACGATTGTCTTATTTTAAAAAGTTACTAAGTTCATTGCAAATTTAGTGAATCCATGCAGATAAGTAGGAGCCATCAACATCGAGACAAGATATTGCACTGGCAGATCATAACTTCCTAGAGGCCCAGATTCTCACTAACATTTTAGTAATATTTTTAAATTAAGGTAATTACATACACTTTAGAACTCTTCTTTTACTCATACCAAGAGAATTCTTCCTACACAGCCTTTGGATTTGAGGGAATCACTTAACAACTTTCTATATGAGAACAGAATTGTTACGTGTTTTATCAGTTCTGTGCGGGGGGGGGGGGCACAACAACAACAACAACAACAAAAGAGATAACTTTAGAAAGCAATCCATGGTCTATGACTAGAAATCTTTTCAGCATTCAGACAAAGGCTGTAGTAACTTGTAATGATCATTGAAATCTCCAGCAAATTTTTAGATTTTGACTTCCTTTAAATTTAAGAGACTGTTGTCATAGTGAAGACATACTGTGCTAGTTATAACTAACAGAGCCATCTTTCTTCACCCAAACAATTAACATTTTAGGAATTAAAATATTCCTAAACTCCATGTGGTTACATGTATTACTAAAAAGTGTTTTCTTTTAATTCATTGCATACTTCTTTTTGATGGTTTTCTGTAATGCTGCTATAATACAAATATTGTAAAGCAATCATGATAGAGTAATGATGACTATATATTGCAGAAAAAATTCTCCCTTCTGAGCTACATTTATTTAAAGAAGGTCATGAGGATTTACCATGATTCTACAAAGGAACAGAAAGAGCCAGTTCTTCCTGGCCTTAGGGGAACAAGTTGAGGTGGGACACAGAATTGGACAAAGGCCAAAAGACTAATGATCTTTTAGTTGTAACTTTCTCTAACTGTACTACTGGGAACTTCTGAAAACTTAACACTCTCTTGCTTATTCTGTACCTGAAAACTGCTGGGTTTGGCAATTAACACATATTGTCAATATTGTCAAGTAGTGGGGAATTAGAGCCCCCTCATTGTCCGGGAGAGAGGCTCAGAGGCAATTAACTCCCTATGAACCAGAGAGGAAAGAAAGAGTCACTCATACAGGAAACACGCCCCAGATGAAGCAGAACATAGCTACACCATTTTTCTTTATTGCTTTCTGCTTTTAATAGCCTTAAGTAAAAAAAAAATTCTTTATTTTAAAAAAAATTACATCATAGATAAAATGTTACATAAGAGGAGTAAAATAGGCATATCAATACCAAGTTCAAAGCAATGTTTCATTCTGTAGACTCATTGTAAGCTTAAAGCAACAGTTTTTACATGGCCTTGCCTTATAGTGCACACTTGTGGCTTCACTGATGAATGTGAATGTTTTACCTTGAACATAAATTCATCCCAATTCTATTTCTCTTTATAGTGCAATTAATAAAATCTCTTTGTATTTCTTATTATGTAGCCTTTATTTTCTATTATGAGGAATGGGTACATTCTATTCTTGATTTTAACTTTATTACATCTTTCTAGCGAAACAACTAAAATCATCTCTTAAACTTTCTTCCTAAAATTATTTGAGTCAAATCAGGAGTTCTAAAATACATTAACTCATCTAAATAGCATTTTTAGTCCCCAAAATCTCATCTTTATGTTGATTTGAAGGAAATTTGCCCATTATGGTGGGCTGATACCCAGAAATTGTCGCTATTACATAGTGATAGGAGAGGCATATCAATAGCAAGAAGCAATCCTGGGATGAACTCTCTAGGGGCCTTTCCTCCCAAAGCTGACCCATTGAAGACCTGGCAAAATAGTGAGCCATCTCCAGAAAAGTCATCTGTTAGCCTTAGCCTACTAGATGGTTTCTGACTCATTCCAAACACAATTGTTTTTAACTCTATTTTCATATGCTAGGAGTCATGAGGTATTTAATAGTGACACAGTACCATTCTCCAGTATATACTCTTGCTTAATAAAAATATCTCCGAAGCAAATAGCTATATATCATAGAGATCAATTAGATCCTTCTTAAAACAAATGTCAGTAAGAATAGACTTGAAAATGGTATTTAATGATTGTACTTTATCTCATTATTTGAAAATAATTTTCATGTTGTGTGTATGCATATGCATATACACATATATGCATGCACATTTGCATGTGGAAACAAAAGATTAATGTATGATATCTTCTTTAATCACTCCCCACCTTAACTTTTAAGACAAGGCTTCTCACTGAGCCTGGAGTTTTAATTGAGCAGTGAGCTCCAGAGATTTACCTCTTCAGCACGAGGATTAAACCTATGCGTTCTGTCACATTCAGCTTTTGTAGAGTGCTGAAGCTACAAACATATATCCACATGTTTGCATGGCAAACACTTTAATTGCTGGGCCAATGTCTTATACCCATATATGAGAATTATAAAATTCAGAAATTATAACTGTTACTGTTGGCAACACAGGAATACTATTTTATAACATGAGTGGTTATGTTCTGCCACAGAAGAAAAAATTAAAACTCAAAAGAAAATTACCCATACTGAAATAATTTTTAAACTATGATTAAACATAGCTACATAAAATTATAGCGCTTTTAAAATGTGGCTGTTGTGATAAATAAACTATAAATTACTTGTTTTATTTAGTGGAGTTCTAAAATTTATGGTCTTTGTGGAGGATAATATTCTTATGTATGGTTTTAAATCCAATTTTATACAATGATGTCTTTTAAAGGAACAGCAGCTCAAGACCTTAATGTTTGGGGGCACAAAGTATATTGATAAGTGATGTGTGAAAAAAATTCAGTGAGGAAGCTAGTGTTATAATGTGCCTGCTTCTCTCATCTTTATGTACTCCCTAAATTGTCAGAAACACAGACATCACTTTATATGTCTCATTTGTGATTTGAATTATGCTTATTTTAAAATTTCATTTCGAGAACTGATGTTTTTTAGGAGTAAAGGACAAACAGAACTATTTTTGTAGTTGAAAACTTACATCTTTGAAACTGACCATGTCCCTTATTATTCATTTAACTTAAACTGCTTTCCAGGAATATAGGTGACATGGCTTCATAGTATGGTGCCATGTGCAAGTTTTATGATGCATATTAAAGACTTAATTTTATAATAACTAAAAAAAAGAAAGGTGGCAGTAGCTGGTTTGATCTTATTCATGCATTGTCTATGCTTACAAACCATGTGGAGTTTGAAAAGAACATTTTACATGTGATTAGCTCCCCTTGACTCTATTGTCTCTGGAATCCATCCATTCTTCTTTTTTTTCCTAACTCGTAACCATGACTTCCCCTCCCAGACCCACCTTTCCTCTTCACCTCTGTTTCGTGTCTTCTTTTTGTTTTTGCTGTTGTTTTAGAAGACACTAACTCACAACAGACATCTTCATCCTCTAGACGTAAAACCTTTCTGTGCCTCTTCTGCAGTGTTCCCTGAACCTTACGTTAGGGGTTATGTTGTAGCTGCATTAACTGGGGATAGACACCTCATGATCATTTGATCTCTGCATTCTGTTCAGCTGTAACTTTCTGTAATGATCTCCATCTACTGCAAAATTTTTTTTCTTTAATGCGGGGTGTGAAAGCTACACTTATCTGTGGATATAAGAATAAATATTTAGAATACAGCTAGAGATTTTACTTGCTTGGAAAATATAATTTTAATATAGAAAGTGCCATGATTTTCTCTCAAGAGGGGCTTTCAATTTTATCAATAGAGAAATAGAAATTAAATATAAGTATACATATATTTGTTTTCATAAAATACTTTGATCATACCTTTCCCCTCTCCCAACTCCTCCTAGTTACTGCCCTCTGCTTACCCATTCAATGTTTTTACTCTCTCAGAAATTATACATCACCTAGGCTAACCTTGAACTTGCTATGTAGCTAATAATGGCATAGAATTTCTGATCCTCTTGTCTCTATTTCCTGATTGCTGAGATTGCAGACATGCACTATCAAACTCAGTTTATGAAGTTCTAGACAATGAACTCTGGGCCTCAAATGTGTCAGGCAAACAGTCTACCAAATGAGCTAAACAAACTATATCTTCTTAGTTTTATTTGACATTCATGGATGACAGGATTCAATCATTAATGTGTTAAAAGAACTGCTTAAGCCATTTTATCAAAAAAAAAAAAAAGCTCTACTGAGTATGTATAGCTCCCTTTGTGTTATACTGAAGACGCATATGCAAAATATTGCATTTGCTACTTTGCATGAAATATTTAAATATTTACGTTTCACTGATATTATTTGAATAAGTCTTTGTCTACTTTAGAATATTAACTTATAAACATACATATTATGACCATCAATTTTTCTAATTAAGACCAGTACAATAGTAAAAAGTTTATCTTTATATTATTAGTAGCATTCATAAATACACTTATATAATAAAGAAAATAAAATAATTGATGCTTAATATGGATATTTATTATAATTGAAAAATAAGGATAAAGTGTCTTAAAATATTAAGT
Source organism: Rhabdomys pumilio (assembly GCA_030674055.1). NCBI lineage: Eukaryota > Metazoa > Chordata > Mammalia > Rodentia > Muridae > Rhabdomys > Rhabdomys pumilio. The sequence continues at coordinate 260,973,066 of JANHMN010000001.1, read as the reverse complement.
TGTGCAAAGTTAAAAGTTCTATACTGTGCAAAAGCATAAAGGACAAATGACATATTTAAAATGACAATACTAAGTCTTGATAAATTCAAAGTAGGTGAGAAGTACTGTACATCATTTAATAATCTCAAGCAAAACCAGAATCCTTTAAAACAGAAATAGCCTTTCTTCTGGATGAGACAATTGAAGCAGCAGCAGGGATCCACTTTACTCTGGCATTAATTGAACTGGCATTTAAGCTTTAAGCTATTTCTTCTCATTTGACAAGGGAAGATTGGGGCCTGGCTTTTCTCCAATAATGACTTCAGTGGACACTGAATTATAAGAAATTGTTAAACTACCAGTGTTAAGAAAAGAAAAAGAAAGAAAGAAAGAAAGAAAGAAAAAAAGAAAGCATGCATAAACAATTTTATTTTTCTGAGCAGCATTCATTTTTCTCCCTGCCAGCAAACTCAGATTCTACTCTTACTTTTCCAACCCTCACAAAGCAAGGCAGACGATCATGTCTTCAGTTACTATTTCCATTTTGAGTCAGTTTACCTAGAGTAATATTCTAAATCACATGTCATTCAACTTGGCACTTTATATTCTGTGAGCCTACATTTAGTTCAAACAACCAAGCAATTGGGCAACACAGTAGACAGACCTTGTGGCAAAGTTATATATTCAAATTAGGATTTGGAAATCTACCCCAGCCATCTTCCTGTTTTCTGTGGCCTTTAAAAAGCTGATAGGAACTATAGCTCAAATTTGTTCTTTGATAAGAGTCATAAGGGGCCAAAAACTGATCTGACATTTTATTTTTAAATGTTATATTCAAATTGTGGTTTTTTTTCTGTCCTTTTAAAACTAAAGTCTGGGTTTGGGAAGATGGCTCAATAAATAAAGTGCTTGCCATGCAAACATGAGGACAAGATTCAGATATCCAGAACCCACATAAATGCAAGGAAGATATGACTGCCACAAGTAAATCTAGAGTTTGGGTGGTGGAGAATGGGGAGCCCTAGGAGGAGCTGGCTGGCTTGTGTAGATGAGCATGGAGGTCTGGGAATCAGAATGCTCCTAGTTTAAGAGAAAGCTCACCTCAGTAAACAAATTTTACAGTGATAAAAGAAAATACTCCTTGTCAAATGCATGGCTCCACATACATGGACTATAGACACATAAATACCTGCACAAACATGCACAAAAATACATATACATATGCAAACACACACACACATACACTTGTGCAAACAGTAGCTGAAATTCATGTGTTTCTCAAGATCATACTTATATAAATTGCTTAATTCACAGAAATAATCAATAAAATGAATCAAGGAAATACACTTTTCATTTCATTTAAAACATTTAATCTTTGAATAGATCATAAACACATTGTATATTTCATCAGACATGAAACAGCACAAGGAAATAATTGAGTCTTGAAATTATTGGCTTCTAGTTATTAAAAAGATATACATAGTGTTTACTGTAGTATCATATCTGTCATTATTTTAAAGCAGTGGATTTGGATATGGAGTATGCTATAGTCTTTGTATGTTGATGTCTCTGATTCTGATATTATGGTCTGGAATGGGGATGGATCTGGGATGGATGCCTGTGCCAAAATTTTTGAAAGTTTCCTAGGAAATTGCCTATCAGTAGTTCCAACAAAAGTGGGGAAAATGGGAAAATCCTTTGTAAACTTGTGAAAACTACCAAATTTTGCTTTGTTAATGTGTTACCCTATGGAAATATTACTTGGTTTGTTCACCAATTCCTTTGTAATTTGAAAGTATTAATTAAGGAAAATCATGTACTTTTGCTGCTTCTCTTGAAAAATACATTTTTAGGTCAAGTCTTCATTCTACCAAAGTTCATTTATGCAACAATTTTATTTTATTTTATTGTCTGCATTGCACAATGCCAAAACTTCTCTTGCTTATTTACTTTAGACTTTTTTGAAAGGAAAGAAAGGCAAAACATACATCTTTCTCAAAAGACTTCTTGTGCAAGTTATTGCCAGGTGACCATAATTCTTTGCAAAGGCACTCATTATTTTGATCAGTGGTTCTCTTTCAAACATAAATTTTAATCTTTGAATAGTAATCTTCATTCCTGTTTTGGCTTGAAGCTTCAAGATGAATCGCTTTGCCTGGAGCAAGAACATTGTGAAGGATGAGGCTGAGAATTTGAAGGAGCAACTAGAGTTCTTGCAGCCCTCTGTCCCTATGTCAGCTCTTAAGGAAAGGATAATACATCAGAGAAGAGAACTCTGAGAGCTGCAAGAAGTTACAGAGTCAGAAATGAGCCTTCTTTTCCACAAACCCATTTTCATTTCATCTTATTTTAATTTCCTTAATATGAATTGTCAGGAAGCAAATTCTTTTGAACATGATGACAATATATTTCAGAAAAAAATTGAAGATTACGAAAGTGAAGGTTATAGAATTTAAATTTTGTGTTTTATTTTCTTTAAAGGACATTTGACTTGGAAGCTTGTTGTTCATAAATTTGAGATTTATAAGTGGAGGTATTTTGGAGGTTATAAAGCCATCATTTTGGAAAGAGGGGTCATTCAAACATCAATATGAAGGATTTTTATCAATTACATAGTTTCTAGACATTCCTCTTGTTGAAATAATTTAGACTGGCTTTGTTTAGTGCAGTTGTGATGCACCTAGCACTCTCATTGGGGATTCATAGTCTTATCTATACAGGAATCTGGGACGTGTGGAAGTACCATTCTTTACATTCATGTACATACAGAAAGTGGTAGACAAAAGCCTGTTTGTTTCTTTAACTGAGAAATCCCATGGATAATTAGGAAATAACTGAAAAACTGTTAAAATAAGGATATTAATTACAAACCATGACTAAAATTGTACACACACACACACACACACACACACACACACACACACACACGAGATTAGTCACACTTGAATATTTTAACTAGTTTACTTCCACTTAGTAGATAAACATCATGTTTTAAAACATAAAAAACAAACGTCCATAATTATATCAATCAGTTACTTAAATGAGCATGTCTAATAAAAGCAACCACTTCTGATCAAAAAGATTGCAGTGACACACCATCCTCAAGGTTCCACATTGCAACCATGGAAAAGACTGACCTTAATAATAATCATAATAGTTCATGGATATGAGAGAGGCTTATGAGGCTATTGAACTATTAGCTATTGGTAGCTTCTGGGAGAAAGGCAGTCATTATCTTCAGTTTTCAGTTATGCCCAGTGCTGAGCCCAGTGGAACAATAAATAGATAGCTCCAAACCTATGATCACACAGACAGTTCCTGGATAAACTCTTTGGGACATACAAATAAATGTACACTCACACACAGACACACACACACACACACACACACACAGAGAGAAAGAGAGAGAGAGAGAGAGAGAGAGAGAGAGAGAGAGAGAGAATATGAAAGTGTTTTGTAGACAGAGGCAGCAAGGATATGGGAAAAGGTAGGAAATGGGACTGGTCAGTATGCACAATATACACTTGTATAATTTTCAAACAATAGATTTGATTAATACAATGTGAAAATTACAAATAAAATGCAGGCATGATAACATGACACTTGTCTAAAAAGTATAAAAATTAAATATTCAAAAAATATTTGAAGTCATACAATGTCAACAATTTTATGAGACCATTGTCTCTCTCAAACAAATTTTCTAGAAATTGATACAATATATTTGGAAAGCATTTTGTCAATTTCATTTAAAATGTGGATGTCTTTGAATTAACCTTTCTTTCTTTTCTTTTACATTGATTAATTTGACTGAGTGTGAGTGAGTGAGTGAGTGAGTGAGTGAGTGAGTGAGTGAGTGAGATTGCATGTGGAGGAAATGGGAAGTGCATGTATACTATGGTACAAGAAGTGTTGTTGTTTTTTTTTTTCTTCTACCATGTGGCATTTACTCTGGGTTTAGAGACTGATGGTAAGCAGAACTATCTTTACCTGTAGACATCTTGTCTACCCCAGCAAGTTCAATCCTTTGAACTAAATGAAAACAAAACAAAAGAAAACAAAAACTGGAAACAAAACAGAATGTACTAGTTATTGCAACACCGCCTCCAAGAGCAAATCTATGTCCAGGGATCAGTAAAGCACTGGTTAACTTATGTTCCTATGTCCAATGTTTCATAGATTGTATTTTAATTGAAAAGTTACATTAAAATGAACTATTCTGTCTTTTGTGTCATAAGTGAAATTCTCTTTATTTTTATTCAAAACAATATATTTATATATCAGTTTGGGTTCAATACATTTTAAAATGCTGGTACTTCAACATTCTAATATAGCTACTTTGTGGTATAGATCAATCATTCAAATTTTTACTTTCTAATTTTAAATATTTGACACATAAGTACATTACATTATGCTGAAATCGGGGTAAAAATGAAAATCACCAGATATTGCTCACATAGAGAAATATTTGGTACATTTTTGCTTTACCTCAACCTATTGAATTGAGACCTTCAAATAGATAAGAATCTTATATTTGCATTTTAATAACATGCTGGGTGCTCTTTACACACACTAACCTTTGGCAATCACTAAGATTTGCTATGTGAGAGTTTTCTTCCAAGAGCATTTAATTTTTTTATTATACAACACTCTTCTTAATTTCACAGTTTTTGCTTGCAGTAAATTCAGATATCTGGAGCTATATTTATATATTTAAGCACCATCTCCATGTATTCTATACATGTTATTTTGCCATATACTAAGTATTCTTATTGCCTGTGGCTCCTCCAGTGGATAAAGACAATTATGACAAAGCACAGTGCTTTGTCGTTTCCACCTGCTCTTAATAGCATGGAAGGGCTTAGTTACGTAACCAAGGTGCTTTGGTGATAATCTTGGATCTTATCAGAAAGTTTGTCTCAGAGGTTCCTTGTGATGTAGCTATGGGTACCTTTCCCAACTAAGTTTTATTTGTCTGTTCAAAGGTGAATTTTTTTCAGAGTCTAGCTAAGTAACTAGACTAGTCTTAAAACTTTCCCTACAGTACAGACCAGGTCTTCCTATTTGAGTTCAGTGATAGAATGAGTTGATGCTTGACTTTGCTTTAATCCAAAACTTGTTTTATTAATTCTTTTAGCTTATTAAGCAAATTATACATCCCATCTCTGGAAGAAATTGAACTTCAATTCCCTAGGGTGCCAATTTTTTTCTCAGACTTACAAAACCTTCCTATATGTATATGGCAGTTTCAAACTTAATGGCACTTCATTAGCCTATATTTCTGCAACAGTAAATATTCATAAAAATCCTGTAGTAGTTGCATTTCATATAATATTCTCTAACTCACTACAGTTATCTAGAAATAACTCATTAGTAAATATATATTATATATATTATATGAGTCACTATCTGTATTATATATAATATATTAATGTATAATATAATGCATATATGTCAGATGTGATATAATTATTATATTACAGATATAATATCAATATATATCATTATATATTATAATTAACATTACATATATTTTGCACCCAATGCTTGCCTAACTCTGTAACATACCATTTAATTCAATTGTTACAAATTTTATGAGGCATAATAATGTCTCTTCAAGATGTCTACACTGTGATTTCTAAGGTCTAGGATTATATCACCTTAAATTATAAAAGAAATTAGACAGAATGTGTCATTAGACTAAGGACCCTGAGATGAGTTCTTGAATTATCTCAGTAGACCAAATGTAATGCAATTATTCATAGCACTAAAGAAACCAGAGGATGAAGTCAGAATGATGTAATGTGCTAGGACTCAATGGTCATTGCTGGCATTGGCGCTCCTGAGGATAGACAGTCTACAGAAGCTGGAGAATTGACAAACTGCATCATTCCTCTCGTCTCCAAAAGGGAACATATATGTGCCAAAGCCTTGGTTTTACTCAGAAGGACCCTCATTAGATTTATGATTTTCAAAGGCTCAAAATATCTGTGTGTTGCTTTGAGTGGCAAATAAGAGATGAATACAGATGGTGACTCATTTATCTGAGTGAAAAATAAGGATCACATGTGTCACATACTGTTAAGTGTCTTGCCTAGGATGAAACAGTCCAGTGGTAGAGGATGCATTGAGTTAGCTCTTGGTTTATTTCCAACACAGTAACTCTATTCAGAAAGTAGATAATGTTCTCTGTAATATAAGACTGGTGTGTAGGATGATTATTGACTAAAGAGGTTCACGAGCTTGTCTGATGTTTTCTAGGAAGTGTAGGAGCAGTGGCTGGCCTGTATCCAGTGTCACTGTGACATGAGGAAGACCAGGGTTGTAAAGTGAGCTGTTTGTTTTTAATTATAAAGCATAGTGCTTATTAACCTCTAGATCTCAGAACTTCCATTCACCATATGAACTTCATTTAAAAACAAAAACAAAAACAGCTAGAGATGGGCAAAGTTCTCACCTCATATGTTTGTTCTGAGACTTAAAGGGGATACGGTGCTAAAAATTTGTCTCTTCATAAAAGTTAAATGAATTCTAGTAACTATTGTAATCAGCAATCAGTTTGGGGCAAACTTAGTTTACTTTGTATTTCAGATATTGCCATTCTGCCAAGAAAGTTATTATTGAAATCTTTACATCCCCCATAGACCTAAAATATGCAGTTATCGCTCACTTGTGGTTTAATTTCTCTATAGTTTCAGTTACTATGTTCAATCATGTCTAAAATTAAGTGGAAATTTCTAGATCTAACAAGCATAAGGTTCAAATAGTACAGCATTATGAGTAGCATGAAGAGAGGTCATGCCACCCCTTCAGGAATGTGCAAGGTCATACTTTGTTCAATGACTCACTCTGCATATGCTAGTTGTCTGTGAGTCAATTAGAAGTCATTTATGTATCAGATATACTATTAAGCTACCACAATGGTTGTGTTCTGTAGTCTTTATTTTACTTAATTATGGCTACAAAGCACAAAGTAGTAATGGTAGAAATTCAGATAAGCCAGAAGGAAACCATAAAGTATTTTAATGAATAAAATGTGTAAAAATATTAGATAATATTGTATGCTCGGGTTGCTAAGATGTGTGACAGGAGTTACTATTAGCTAGTGTGACACTTGTAATGAGTTTCTAATGAGCCAACAGGGAAAGGAAAGATGAGAAAGAGCTAAGCCGTTCTTTCTGCTTTTCCTTCTACAATATATAAATCTTAAAAAATTGAATACAAGCAAAACAAAACGGGAAGATATCCTTTTGTTTTTAAATAAATTCTTAAGATATCCTTTTGTTTTTAAATAAATTTTTCTGGCTTGAATTCAGAGATTTTTTTCTTTTCATTAAAAATAATTTTCATGCAATATATCCTGATTATAATTTTCCCTAAAATACAGAGTATTTTTAATCACAACACGGTAAAAATAACTAGGATAAAGTGGAGCATGTAAAAATAATTGAATTAATCTGTGAATTAAGCCTATCCATTAATCAATGGTAACTGTGGTTCTATTTTAAATATTAGTATTGGCCATACTATATGAATATTAAAGATATAAGATGTCCTTTTAGCCCTCACTTTGGAAAAATCTTCATAATACATTAATTAACAGATAAACTAATAAATAATCACCAAGAGTCATGTTTTCCCTTACCAACTTACCTACTAGTACAACAACAACAACAACAACAACAACTACTACTACTACTAATGATAATAATAATAAATGTATTTTATTTTTTAAAATCCTTGTAATGGCCTCATGAAATATTGACATCAATGTTCTATTGCAACAGGGACAGTTGCTAGAAGTATGTCTTGAATGACGTGGAGTAAGGAGGATACACCTAATGAAGTGGATATTTACTTAGCAGATACATACAACTGATTCCCTGAACTGCACTCAAATTGAGTATAGAGCCACTGTGTTATTTTTTTATAACTTCTTTTATTATTTGAAATTATAATGTAATTACATAGTGTCCTTCTTTCCTTGTCTCCTTCCAAACCCTCCAATATTATCCCTCCTTTCTCTCTCTCAAATTCATGGCCTCAGTTTTTATTAATTATTGTTACATGCATATAAGTATGTATAAGACATATATGTCTTTGAAAGTGTTAGAACTACATGAATTATATATATGTATGTATATGTATATATATGTGTGTATATACATATACATACATATATATAACATATGCTTATGAGAAAGCTTTGGATTTGATGAGTTATCTTTATAATGAGAAAAATAAAATAGTCAATTTTATAATAATTTGGAAATGACAGTGACATAGGTATGTTGATTTTTTTCTCTTTTTAAAAAAAATGAAAATAAATTTTTTTCTCATACAATACATCCTGACCACAGTGTCCCTTCCCTCCACTACTCCTAGCTCTACCCTCAGATCCACTCTGCTGCCAAACAGGCCAAAACAATATACAATAACACAGGGCAAAAGACCTTGAATCAAGGCTAGAGAAGGTAACCCAATAGGAGGAAAATAGTCTCAAGGACAGACAAAAGAGTTAGTGAAGCATCTATTCCCACTGTTAGTAGTCCCACAAGAACACTAAGCTGACAGCTAAAACATACATTCAAAGGACCTGGTTCAGATGCAAGCAGGCTCTGTGTTTGCTGTTTCAATCTCTGTGAGCCATGTGAGTCTTGCTTAGTTGATTTGGTGGTATGTTCTCCTGGTGTGTCGATATATTCAAAATGTGTTAGAATTTCAATGTTCTCCGTAAATGATAGCTAGAATGTTATGTGTATCCTATTATCTTAAATTCAGTAGTTGAAGATACTGTATCACAGTACAGCTCCATATTGATGTTTCATTCAATGACAGTGAAGCAAGAGTCAAAATGAGTTGAATGACTCTCTTTGCCTTTCCTTTCTGGGCACATATATAAAATAAATTCATTATCTTCAGTAAGTTAGGAGAATCATGGTTACCACTTATAATTAAGTGTTTTATTTCCTATCAATAGTTCTAGACTCTTAGATAATTAGAATTCTGTAGAAAAACCTAGGTGAAAAAGCTTGTTTGTTTTGTTAGAGACAGTCTCCTGCAGCATAGGCTGACCTCCAACTCACTGTGTACCTGAAAGATTATCTTGAACTTTCTCCCCTTGTCTCTACTTCCTACATGCCGGTGTTGTAGTAATGTGTCACAACTTCCAGAAAATCAACAGTTTTCTTGTTAAATATTACTTTATACATAAATTACAAAAATAATTTGAATAAATAACATTGGCAAATGCGTTAACAGGTATTTTTTTAACAAATATTCTGTAAAAAAATTCTTCTTGAGATTAAAAACATATTTTTAAAATACTTGTAAAAGAATTTATAGAAGATAAACCATAAATGTGTTTAGAGGAAATAAAGTATATTTTAAAACATTAAAATAACAATTTCCATCTATTTAGAAATGTGTGATTAAAAACAACAGGAGGGTCACATATCATCAGCATGATCCTTACTTTTATGAACGTGACTGCTCATTAACATATTCCATCTAGTGAGCTTTTGAAGTCACAGAATATTCAGCTTAAAGAAAAGTTCATTTTCTAGTCATACATGAAGCCTATTTTGAAAATCCAACACCTAGGGTCTAGAGGAATGGCTCAGGGGTTAAGAGTACTGGCTGCTCTTCCAGAGAACCCAGGTTCAATTCCCAGCATCCTCATGACAGCTTACGACTGATTGTAGCTCCAGTTCTAGGGGATTTGACATCTTCATACAGACATACATGAAAGCAAACACAAAATAAAATACAAATAAGATCGTCATTAAAAATTTTAAAAATAACTAACACCTATATATTAACCATCAACTCTCTAAAACGTAATATTTAAAAGACAAACTCCCACTTTGATATTATTATATACTGACAAAAACCTCAAAATTTCTTTGTCTTTAACTAGAAGTTGTTGCTTTCTTAAGCATGGAAATGACCATATAACATATAAACATGCTATTTTACTTCTTTCTAATAGGATTTAGTGTTTTAATAAGTACACATAACATGAGACTACCTCTGCATCTGTGGCAACAAGAGAGAAAATTAAATATTTCAAAACAATACTTTGAAGTGCTGTATGACAGAAAATCTGGAGCACGAATTTTGTTCCGAATCCACCAATAAGATTCTTACAAAACTAAGTCATATATATTCTAAGACTATTTTCAAATATCTCTAATACCTTAAAACTTTATATGTACTTCTAAATGTAGGCTAAATCTAGAATAATTTCAGAAGTATTATTTATTTAAATTGCTAAGTGTATTTAATTACATCAAATTACACATACTCTTAGAGCTCAAACTACCAATGAATAGAGCCGTAGTATATAAGAATATGACACAATTCTGCTTTTTTTGGAACAAATATAATATGACTCAGTGTATTTTTCCATTTTGTATATATTACGTTTCATGAAAAAAATAGAGATCCTTATATATGGTATGTGAGAATTTGATGAGTACTAATTATCAATTGCAAACGCTTTGGATTTAGGTTGGAAATATAGCTCATTGGTTATCTGCAACTTGTCTGGCCACTCGAAATTTGATTGATGTCAATGTGGATATTTAGCAATTAAAATGGGACAAATGAAAAAAATAGGAGTTAGTCTAGTAAATTCTTAAAATTTTTAGTGATTTATTTTTTAATTTTATGTGCATTGGTGTTTTATCTGGATGTAAGTCTGGGTGAGGGTTTCATATCCACTGGACAATTTTGAGTTGCCATGTAAGTGCTGGGAATTCAACCCAGGTTCTCTGAAAGAGGAAGTAGTGATGTTAAACACTGAGCCATCTCTTTGGTCCCTCCCCCATTTTTGCCTAGTATATTTTTAAAGGGTTATTTTTCAGATAAAAGTTACCATTGTGTATTCCCAGGTGATTGGGAAGATTTAGAGATTACAGAATGTTAGATTATAAGAAACCTTAGAGAATGGAAGAAAGGTGTGCTAAAAGATGAATGTTTCCATGGCTGCATAATTTAACTGTGAAAAAGTAAATTATTTTCTGTTTCATATATTTTGTATTTTCTAAAAGAGAATGAAAGAATCTACAATAACTTAATTTACATATATATAACTAGATAATGACTTACTAAACAGTATGATTATTACAAATGCAATATTACAAATGTAATAAGGTACAGAAATCAATCCTATATTTGAGTGATTCATAGAACTAAAATAAGCTTTCTATTTATTACTAATGACTTAATATTAAGGAGATTTAAAAGGTACAAATGAACATTCACATAAATATATTTATATATATTTATATATAAACTCCTAATTAGGATTTTCTCTCACTGTGGAGTTGAATGACATTGGCCTTCACTGTATGTATGCAATATAAACTTTCTACACCATGTTTTATGTTTTTATAGAGTCTTCTGAAAGTAGATATGATAGATAAAGTCGTTAGCCCATGATATACATAACCTCTGCCTCTCTGGTCTGCTTAAAGACCAGGGTAAGGCTGGAATCTATAACTATTTAACACACGGTTCATTCCCATAGCAACTAACCATAGCCAAAGATATCTCCCAAATAAGTTATTTCAGTTACACACCCAAAATTAGATGCATCACTTAGGGGACTCAAAGCATTTGAAAACTATGTGCCAAGAAACAGAGACTAAAACTAAATATATTTTATTATAAATCACAATTCTAAAATTATTTATACGATTTTAATACTAAATATCTATTTATTGTAAAATGACATGACATTAATGATATCAGGTCAATGTAAAGAAAGGATGAAGAGGCTGGGCGGTGGTGGCGCACGCCTTTAATCCCAGCACTTGGGAGGCAGAGGCAGGCGGATTTCTGAGTTCAAGGCCAGCCTGGTCTACCGAGTGAGTTCCAGGACAGCCAGGATTACACAGAGAAACCCTGTCTCGAAAAAACCAAAAAAAAGAAAAAAAAAAAAGAAAGAAAGGATGAAGGAGTCACTATGAAAAAGATTGGCTAAGGAAACTGAAACACTAGATTAGAAAGGAGCTTAAAAAGCAAAACAAGAAGTGTAAGTCTAGGAGCAATCAGATTTGTTTGTGTCATGTTCAAACTTTCAAAAGCAAAGCAGAGAACTCAGAGGCTCTTTGAAAAGAGAGTCAGAAAGAAGACTTAAGATGATTCCAAAGGAAAGTGGGATCCTAAAAATAAAGAAATGAAGGGTGAAAAGATTAATCTAGAATTTCAAATTTAAGTTTTGAATATAAATTGTTCAAATAATACATGAAAAATTTATCACCAAATTTGTACTGAGGATAGTATAAAAATTGTCAAGATAAGAAACAATCACTAAAAGTGAAGTACAGAATGAAAATGAGGCATATTCATAAACAGTTATGGGGACAATATGTGGCAATGTGTGTGTGATATAACACAGACTATATAAACCCCAGAGTTGTAATACCTTCTGGGATTTGTGACTAATACCTATATATTCAAATTTATTCATTGACAAAACTGGCATACATTTCAGAATCTACTCATAAATTTCTGCAAAACCAGACTCAACGTAGAAAAGTACCAGCTTTTTGTAGGAAGTTTATAAAGAGCAATATTTTGAGGAAATTTTGATATAAATATATAATATGTATATATTTGTTAGAGAGAGAGAGAAGCAAGCAATAACATGCACAGCTGCTTTCAAATAACTTGCCAATTCTTCAAATAATTAACTGTAAAATTACCATATGATGCAGATATTCTACTCCCAGGCATTTTCCAAGGATAATTGCAAACATATGTTCACATGCAAAATAATTGTACAAGAGTATTTATAACAGCTTTATTTATAATCACCAAAAGTGGAAACAACCCAAATGTCCATCAAGGTATAAATGGATAAGTAAAATGTAGATTTGTATAAAATGAAATATTATTGAACTATCAAGAATAATCAAAATACTGAAGAATGTTACAACAATAAAACCTGGAGACATTAAGTTAAGTGAAACATTAAGCAACCAATTACAAAGCTTAGTATATAGCCATATTAAGGCCCAGATCTAGGAATTCAAATAGGGATGAAATGGAGCAGTGGTTACTCATGAGTAGGAGGAGGGTCTGGGTGAAAACTACAAGGCTTCCAACCCATGTCTAAAGTTGATAGTTGCTATGATTATTCATATCTTAGAACACCTAAATTCTAAATGAGAGGGTAGTATGGAATATGCAGTTATCTAAAAGCTATTCCAAAAGGTCAGTGAGATGAATAACATTTATAAGAGAAATAATAATAATAATAATAATAATAATAATAATAATAATCATCATCAAACCACATTGATATCAATTTAAACAAATGTTAGAGGATAACTAAAAATAATTATTTTTGTACAATAAAATATCTACATGTTGAAACATAACTGCTAATATCCTATGAACCAAGCACTCAATGCTTTCTGTTGAGCTAAGGAAAAAATCTAATACTATCACTTTTATTTAGTTCTATACTTACAGTCTTTACTATGTGCTAAAGAGATATAAAAATAATAATTAAAATTGTAACTATTGGGCACCTGTTTATAGATAATATAATCTTTTAGGTTTTCCCTTTCTTTCTTTCATTCTTTCTTCTTTTCTGTGTTTTTCTTTTTTCACTTTACATCTAGTCACAGCCCCCCTTTCCTCCCAATCTTCCTCATATGGCCCTTCCCTTGCCCTCTTCTTCAGTTCTGAGAAGGGATAGATTTCCCCCCACTGGGTATCAACCCACCCTTACACCTCAAGTCACTGCAAAACTAGACAAATCCTCCCCTAGTGAGGTCAAACAAGGAAGTCCATTAAGGGTAACATGATCTACAGGCAGGCAACAGAGTCAGGGTAAGCTCCCACTCCAGTTGTTCAGGAACCTGCATGAAGACCAAGCTGCACTTCTGCTACATATGTGCAGGGGCGGTCTATGTCTAGCCCTTGCATGCTTTTTTTGGTTGCTGGTTCATGTTTAGAATTAGCCACAAATAATATAAAATATCTTGGTGTAACTCTTACCAAGCAAGTAAAAGATCCATATGACAAGAACTTCAAATCTCTGAAGAAAGAAATTTCAGGAGATATCAGAAGATGAAAAAAAAGAAAAAAAAAAAACAAAAACTCCCATGCTCATGAATAAGTAGAATTAAAATAGTTAAAATGGCCATCTTATCAAAACCAATCCACAGATTCAAGCAATTTCCATCAAAATTCTAACACAACTCTTTACGGAATTTGAGAGGACAATTCTCAACTTCATATGGAAAAACTAAAAAACCAGGATAGCTAAAACAATCCTGCACAATAAGGGAAATTTTGGAGACTGTTCCTGATCTCAATCTCTACTACAGAATTGTAATAAAAATTGCATGGCATTGGTATAGAAACAGATGGGTGTTCAATAAAAATCAAGTATAAAACCCATAAATAAACACATTTACAAATATTTCTTTTTTGACAAAGAAGCCAAAACCATACAATGGATAAAAGAAACTATCTTCAACAAATGATGCTGGTCTAACTGAATGGCTGCATGTAGAAAAATGTGACTAGAACCATATTTGTGACTCTTCACAAAGCTCAGATCCAGGTGATTCAAAAACTTAAACATAAACCCAGATACAATAAAACTAATATGAGAGAAAGTGGGGAGTAGTCTCGAATGCAGATGACATAACTTTAATACAGAAAATAAAATGGAATTTAAAATTTTCTACAAGAATTAATAAGTAAATCAAAGAAAATGGTTAATTAGATATCATGAGTGAAGCTAAACTATTTCATATTTTAAATCAGTGAAAAAATAAATACTTAACATTAAAAAATGTCAATCCAACTGCATAGAATATTATTAGATAATATTAGATGGGATGTTTTTTCAAAGTGACCCAAAGACTCATTAGATGGTAGGCTGAAATTCTAGTGAAATTTTTCATCCACAAGATAATTCTAAAATTTGTGTGGAATTCAATGATATTAAAAGAGAAATTTTAGGGAGATAGACCAAAAGAGATGTGACAACTTCCTTTGACACCCTGGACTTAGTGCTTCTGAGCTTTTGAATTGAAGTTACCTTTGCATGCCTGTTACTCCACTTCAGAAACTGACACAGTTGCAAGTTCAATCTCTGCCTGGGCTATGGAGAGTTGATACTTTCAGTATTAGTACAGACTAACTTAAGAGTGTGATAAGACTATTGACATTAAAAACTAGTTGACTAGTAAGTGGTTTCCTGAGTCAAGATAAAACCACCACTTCATTCTGTAGATATGAAACAATGTTCAATGCAAAGATGTTCTGTCAACCGTGTTATTTCTATGTGGAAAAGAATCCTAATAAGAGGTATAAGTGGATAAAACCCTAAAAATGCTTTCCTTGGTAAAACTGTATATATATATGTATATATATATATATATACATATATATATATATACAGTTTTATATACATATCAAATGCCAAGTTATACCTCAGTGGAACAGAAGTGGTGGAAGCCGCCAGTGAAAAGCACCCTCCATATTCTTTTCACACTCACATTTGCATTGTCATAGATACTCCCTTTACAAACATTACATTTGTATTATAGGTTTTGAGAAATGTTGAATGCAAAACCCAGTATTTTCCCATTTCAAATTTAAGCTTTCTTCTTAAATACACATCATAAATTTACTGTGCTTGCCTAACTTGGAATTACAAATAGTCTGTGAGGCTTGGGATTCCCCTTGAACATGATATTTTCAGTTTAATTGTACAATTTAACTTTTATTATCTTTATATATTTCCTTAATTGTTAACAACATACTAGAATCACATTTATTATTGTTATTATACAAAGAAAGAAATCTAGCTCTGAGTGATCTGTACTAAAAAAAATGTGAATTTTCATCTTCTCATATCTCATCAAACAACACAATGTCTTTCATGATATAATGTGTTTTGTCCAGCTTCAGAAATTTAGCCTATTAATAAATTGTTGCTTCTGTTTCTCTGATGTTTTATGTCCTTTGGGGCCAATGAACAATGTCCACAGGAATATAGAACTTCTCTTGATAGCAGGTAGCACCATATCAGTATAATTAATTCTCATCTTTGAATCTTTTCACCAGCTGTTTTCCCAAAAAATTTAAGTAGAAGAAAATGATCTGCTAAAAGCTTATGGGTTTGTTGACATAAATAGTAGTTATGGAGTTGAGGCTCAGGTTCTTTCGTTATTATGTGGTGTAAGTACCTGATAGTCATGTGTGGCAGACAAACAAGAATGTAGGGAAGTGAGGTATTGAAGTCTTGGGATGGACAGTGATAGACAGATTTTTTTCTCTTACTAAATCCTGTAGTTCATCTATCATCAGTCTTCATAATCCTAATGTCCACATTAGTATTGACCTGTGAATGAATATCAGGTAACATGTAAAATAAAGCATCTTCACTTTCTTAGAGAACTAAAATGGTGACTACTGAGATGCTTATTTTGAGTAAAACAAAAAATTTAATTTCAAGTCTTAGCTTCAAGTTGATATTATGCCAGTGCTAGTATTTACTTGGTAAAGTATTTACTTTCAACCTGTGCTTTTTTTTTTAAAGGCTGGAATGATAGTGTACATTTGTTATGCAGCTTCTGGGACTGTTGAGACAGGCAATCATGGGGCACCCAACACAGCCAAGATAGCCTAATGGAAGAACTCCAGAAGTAAGACAGTCTGCTCAGGGCCTCCACATGCACATGCATATGAACACATATGAGCACATACCCTCACTCTCAAACACTGACACACATGTTCACACAGAGAAAATGAGAAGAGATCATATTAAGTTGTTTTTCTATTTATTCACAACCAAGGATAATTTTAAACTATCAATATGTATAAAATAAAGATTAGCATAACTATTTCTTTACAGAAAAAAGGGTCATTCCTAATTATATCCAGTCTGTGGACCTTATTTAATAAAAGATCCCTCACTGTCACTCCTGAGGATCAGGGTTCAGCTCTGAGAAGCTGTACAAGCTGCTTGGTTTAGTTTATAAGAGAAATAGTCTTTTCTGTTTTTGTCTCATCTTTCTCCTTTGCACTTTTGTCTGGGGGGCACACTCACCTGTGTGTGTACTTGTAAAGGATAGAGCTAAACATTTGTGTGTTTATCAGTCTACATTTTACAGGTTTGCATAGGGTTCCTTTAATTAACATGAAGTTTTATCATTTGGACCAGACTAGCTGGTCCATAATTCCCACGCCATCCTCCCCATTTCAACTCTTCCTTTGTTCTCAGTGCCTCACCAATTGATAACCTCTTTTTCTTTAATACACAATTATATATATATATATATATATATATATATATATATATATATATATGTGTTATATATATATATTATCCATCTATATATTTATATATCCATATATCTATATATCTACACCTATCTATTTCTCCATATATTATCTATCTTCTATCTATCTATCATCTATCTATCTATCTATCTATCTATCTATCTTTCTATCATCTATCTATCTATTTTTACATCCCTCTCTATATAAATATCTGCTAATTCAATTTAATTATGTTCATATATATACATTTTTAGAAATGAGCACTTGGGATAGAATAACCTGTTAAAAACTCATGCCTGGAGAAGACTGATTCTCCCTTGCCTGTTAGCTGCAGCTCTTCATCTAAGGTTGGGGCCTTATGAAAGATCCTCTATGTTCACTAGGTGTGAACTAGTATTTTCATCGGCAAGATCTTGTTTAGGTGGCTATATTGTTAAGATTTTATGGGTGCAGCTTCCCTGCCATACATATAAAACTGTCTTGTACTTCCATTGTCTTGTAGAAGGCACCTGGGTCTCTGGCTCTTTTACTCTTCACACACACACACACACACACACACACACACACACACACACACACAC
>JANHMN010000001.1:260927258-260955180 GCA_030674055.1 Rhabdomys pumilio | reverse complement strand
ACACACACACACACACACACACACACACACACACACACACACACACATTTCCATGATATTCTCTGAGCCTTAGTTGTAAAGTTTGTGTTGTATATGTATTAAATGGGAACTGACACTCAAGGGTGGTTGTTCTATTTTGATCAATTGTGGATTTTTGTAATAGCTGACATCTGCTGGGGACAACAGGTTTCTTTGATGAAAATAGAAGTTCTATTTACCTACGGGCATAAGGATAGGGATTAGGAATGCAGGTGAGAATTAGAATTGCTGAATTTCATTATGGCCCAGGAATATTTCCATCAAAAGTTGTGAGAAAAAAATAAAAAGAACAAAAACTAATCTCACTGTTATCTGACAGATAAGGAATATTCTCTGTAGGTTTAAACTTCATTAATTATTTTATAAAGGTTTCATGTGTCAGCATGTATTTTCCTTTTGGCTAGAAGCTACATATATGAGCATCTTATGATGGGGGTTTCCGTCTTAGCCAATTCACCTTTTCATGACACTTGCATGCAGTTCTAAGCACAAAATAAGCTTTGAACACATATGTCTTAAGTGATTTAATAAATGGGAAGTGAGTGAAAAAGAATGAGAGTAACCTGCAATTTGTCTGCATCATCTCTGCTCTAATTGTACAAGGATAACACAAGATAATCAATGATAGCCATGGTAAAATCTTCTCTATTGTTATGTTAAATGTAATTGCTATTTTTCTAAATCTATTTTTAAGAAGAACTTCAGCTAAATGGGAAGGTTTTAAAATCTACGCAAAATACTTCTTTTTATTTTTTTCATAAAAAAACATTTAAGAGTACATCTCATTTACCCCTTTCTCTTCCTTCATCCTTGAAACTTTTGTGAGAATTCAGCTGTTGTTGTTTGCACAAGACCTGCAGGAGATCATGTAGTTGTAGTTAACATTTCAATATGTTGACTACATTCCAACTATTCGCCAAACATTGGGATCCACTGTTTGCCTTGATGACTACCCCTTTGGCTAAAATCTTCAGTGTTTCTTGCATCATTATTCTTATGAGGCAAATTATATGTATGCTTTAATATATAATCTTATACACATACAATAGCTTAGTCCTAGTGGTACCTAGAATGGTAATTAAATTTATAGAAAAAGGCAGACAACTTGACAGAACATAAAATCTTTTTCCCAGAACCTTAGTTACTAAACCCAACCTCTTTATTTCTATTTTTTAATAGTGATGGGGAAAAATAAATTAGAAAGAAAGATAAAAGATTAAAAGTCTGTGAAAGAAGATGCAAAAAAAGCAATAACACATTGGTCATCATGAAATTACAAACTTGAAGAGATGTCAGACAGAACGTTTATAGCCATACTGTTGTACTTTGCTCTGTTGATACATACACTATTTCTTCATTTAAAGATTAGTCTCAAATAAATACTTAACATTTATATTGTAAAGTAGATTTTGTATTTGAGGCTTGTTTGGATCTTATTTATTTATTTATTTATTTATTTATTTATGCTTGAAGCCCTTCAATCTTTTGTTAATTCATTAAAAGAATATTTCACGTCATGTCTAGAGTAATAAGACATGAGAAAAAGAAAGGGACCAGGGATGGGTAAGACCTGAGTGTCACCATTGCAGTGGCTCATTAAGAAACCAGGCTCTCAGTCCAAGACAAGATTACAACAAGAGGTCAACTTCTGTAAATTTTAGGAAGTAGCATATTTAAGTTCTCAGAACTCTGTCAGAAGAATGCTTTTTGTCTTCTCTCAAAATTTTAAATAGTATTTTATTCCTCATGAACTTTTTGCATGGATTCAATTTACTCTAATCATATTCATTCCTCTTGTCCTGCCTCCAATTTCTCCTGAATACCCCCAAAGTCCCTCTCCCAATTTCATATCCTCTTCTCCTTTTTATTACCCACTGAGTTCAATTAGTACTGCCTATATGTGCATGGGTGTGGGGACATCCACTGGAGTGCAGTCAACCTACTAACAATGACACCCTTGAAGAAAATAGATTCCAGTGGGGGCTAAGTGCCTCCCTTGAAGCCATATTGGAATTTTGACAACTACATGATCTCCTGAAGGTCTTGTGAAGACAGCAACAGTTGATCTCTCACAAAAGTTTTACATATGGAGGAAGATAAAGAGGGAAATGAGATGTGGTCTTAAATGCTTTTATTGAAAGTAGAAAAAATTATTTTGCATACGTTTTTATTTATAAGATTTAATGTCAATCACCTTCAGAGTGGTCCCAGACTAATGGGTCATTAACTGAGCTGTTTTTATTTCAGTGAAAGTCCTCTTGCATGTGACTTTCTCTTACTAGTGACACTCTACTTTTCAGCTATATTCTCTCATGTCATCCACGATGGGTACACAGAAGCATTTAGACCTATCTGATTCTTTTTTAGTAGAGTACTTAAGTGAAGCTTGAATAATAAAATTTTCCCCAAAAGCTAGCTCTCTTCCTCCTCTAAAGGTCACTAGATAGGTAAACACCACCTTTTTAGTCATTGGAAGAAAGCAAAAAGCATTGCCATGTCTCATACCTGGCTTCAGGCGTGTTGCCATAGTATCTTCAGTCTACTTTATATGTATACATATTGTGCTTACAAGTTGAGCTAAGAGACACTCTCAAATGTCTTTTAGTGCTTATAGAGCCATGAAGGAATCTCGGATAGACATCAATGACTTGGTAAACAGTCTCTGTGATTGGTCCCATGAAGCTGCCACATAATATACTCATGACCGTTCTTTAAAGATCTAATCCCCAACCAACTACTAACTCCAACCCTTCTTAGATTTAGAGATCAGATGATAGCTTGCATGTTCAGAGAAGTATGTGATCACTTCTGGAAAGACCAAGATGGGGGCATAAGGGTTGGATCGACCCAGAGCTGAAGCAGGAAGGACGAATCACTTGGTTGGGTCATGGCTAGCTCGGCTTGCTTGCTTGAGTTGGTGGCCTCTGTGGCTTGAACATAAAGAGGTCGGCAGGAGATTAGATGACAGCTCTGTAGTTGAAGACCTTCTCCACAGTTCCCCACAGCAGGTCCCAAAGAAGAGATATAGGCTATGGTCATAGGCTATGGTCTTAAGATATTTATTGTCATGGTGGAAAATGGATGAAGCTAAACCCCTGTATTCTCAGGGCAAGCCTGAGATTAAATACCTTTTGCAAAGAGGAGGGTCTGGGAAGGAATGCTTAATTGGCTATGCCCTCTGGCCATTAGGTATCTCATTAATATAGAGATCTATCTTGAGGCTCTGTGGCCTGTAGTCACACCCTCTACCTGTGGAGGGACTAGTAGGAGCGTTGTCCTATGTGCCTGATGGCCATAGACCTCTCAATGGGGGACTGTAGCTATGTCAAAAAAGCCAGGGGCCCAGGAGCAAGGCCAAACTCCTACCATCCCTGAGGGTCTCCAGGGTTCAAAGCCTGTGCTCGACCAGGTACCTAGCTGAAAGGTAATGGCAAAATACAATCTTTTGTTTATAATATACATATGTGCATATATATGCAATGGCACATGGGTGAAAGTCACAGGAAATGTTACTGGAGTCAGGTTTTTTCTTCCGCCATGTGATAATTAAAACCAGGTCATTAGGCCTGGAAGCAAACTCCCCTATCTGCTGATCCATCTCACTGACTTAGATGGGAACTTTGAAATCATAACTTAGTACAATTATGTACAGTAAAGAGATCACTTATCCTCTGTATATTATTAGGAAAAATGATCATAGCATATATTCTGTTTACAAAACTAACCATGTAGTTTACTTAAAATTAAAGATCCTGTTTCAAATCCCAGTACCAGCTCTACTTCACTAACTCATTGTCCTTAGAGAGTTCCTCTTTTATAAAATGTGGATAAATCATGAAGAAGCCTTAGTGTCTTAGTGTAAGCTACATGAGCTAGATCTCTTAGATTGACAGCTATCAATCAACACCATGACTTATGAGTAGAGTGAGCAGAAAGTCACCAGGAACTGCAGTTTTAAGAATCCTTAGACAACACTGAATGGAATTCTCTTGCTTAAGTATTGCAGTCCATTTGTACATCAGACACAATGACTGGATTACTCCTTGGATTCAAGGTGTGGTATTATTATGAGCCTACCAATGCTTTCCATTTGTTCAATTCTATTAGTTTGTGTTGCATCAATTAGGAATGACCCTAGGTGCACATTCAAGGCTATTTGAACTACTTTTATATTAAATTTCTTTTAACTATAGTGAGTTTTTGTTTTTCAGATTTTCTGATAAGCTCTTTACAACCTATGTCTGGAACCAGACAGTGGGGTATATATATATATATATATATATGATATAAAACCATATAAAACACAGTAGTTCTTGTATAGTAAAAATGCACATAGTTGAATATTTTAATGATATTTTCTAAAAATAAACACCTGAAATCCTGATTATTTTGCCTTTAATAAGTACATTTTATATTTCATCTTTATATATCATTTGACTCTAAAACAAAATATGACAAAAATATTTGCATTGTAAAAATATTTAAAAGTTATCATTGTCACATAAGTAAATGACTGTCAGATAAGGACTAAATGTCACTGTTATACCACATAATTTTCAAATTATTTTCCTATTATACAAAATATGATTTATCAACATCTCTGATAGTCATCAAATACTTGTTTGTTTTATAACTCCTGGAGTCCTAAATGTTTGCCAATTGCTTTTATTAACATTGTCTAATTTATAGATTACTATTTGTGTATATAGTTATATGTATACATATACAAACACACACATACATGTGTGTGTGTGTGTGTGAGTGTACACAATGCTATACAAAGTGTTTTATAAATAACAAGTATTATCATATAGCCAGGCATACATTTTTTGGAAAGCACATTTGTGCTCAATTTTAACCACAACTTCATGTATACACCCCATATGATTTGATGTCCAATAGGGATATTATGGTTGAACAAGATAACATGCAGAGAATGAAAGACTTTTGGAAAGACACAACCACAAATGAGATATATGTTTCATAGCTCTTGCCTCGAGGTTCAGAGTTCTGTGCAGAAGAAGAAGCAGAAAAATATTAAGAGTCAGAGGTGGTGGATGACTCCAAGGAAGCATTTTCCAGACACAGCAGGGATGATGCCCTTGTGAACTCAGAGAGTCTTTGTCAGCACACACAAGACATGTCTAAGTTCAAACCATCTAAAATCCCAGCATGGAGAAGAAGAAGTGGGCACAAAATTTCATCCCTAATCAAGTAGTTATTTGTGATTGATAGCTGGTGGAGAAGGAGAAGTATTTTTCTCCCATGGAATCACCCTGATGGCATCAGCCACACTCTGGGGCAAGTCTCATACTCAGAGATAGTTAGCTAATACAAAATAGTGTCCACTTTTATGTGCTTTTTGTTGTTGTTTTCTTTATTTTGAGAGTGAGGGAAAAAACATAAAATCAGGTGAATAGGGAGGAAGTAGTACCTGGGAAGAATTGGGAAAGGGGAAAGAAAAAGAATAAAATAGAATTTACTGAAATTTTTTAAAAATACATTTTAAAAGAATATTGTGTTTAGGTTACAGATAGTGAAATACATGAAGATTTTCTGTAAGTGCACATGCATATACTTTATATTAATTTGTGCATATGATATATTTATATATATAGTACATGAATTTTATAGACCTAATATTTTTACATATTATCTATACTTTACATTTTTGGATTATATGTATATCTATATCTATATATGTATATACATATATATATTTATAATCTGATTCATTATGTATGTATTTATTATATATTAATAAATTGATATACATAAATATTTCATTAATTATATTTACTTTATATATACAAATTATATATAAGTAATATATATTTTATCTTGCTTCATATACATTCTTAAATATAGTGTGGAATACCAGGTTTTAAAAATATTTTTAGCATAGCATTCTTTAACTTCTGTTGTATTTATGTTGGTTACATGCACAGAAACATTATAGAGTAATATTCAAGTGACTGAGCTACAATTTTGATGTGATCAAATTTACATGTTGTTCTGGTTTTCCATGTTAGTTTGCTCTAAATGTTAGCCATTTATATTATTGGCCAAAAGAAGGGATTTGAGAAGCCGTGTTCTAGACTAGCCATGATGGGAAACCATAAATGCCACAGTCATCTTTAGCTTATGTTTCAAAAGGTGCCCTAGAGCTCCAGTGACTTTAATGGCCTTTCATTTTTCCAAGTATTTAATCTGACTTTGTGGTCTGAAATTGAATAGGATTCTTGGACTTCTTATTTTAGGGAAAATCAGAAATGCAACAATTAATGTGTAATTCAAGCTTTGAAGTATAATTCACAGCTTTCTGTAATTTAAACATTTACTTTTTTACTAAAACAACAACTCTTAATAAACATTTACATAATGTATTACACATACAGCTTCTCTATGCTAAAGAATATGGATGACATCTTCTCCCACTCCCTCCATCTGCCTCTTATGAGAATTTTATTCCTCCTTCAAAGTAAGATTCAAGTATCCTCTCTTGTGCCCTCCTTCTTTGTTTAGCTTCTTTTGGTCTGTTGATTATTAGGATGGTATCCTGTATTTTATGGTTAATATACACATATAAGTGAGCAAATACCATGCACGTTCCTTTGGGACTGGGTTACCTTACTCAGAATGATATTCACAAGTTCTATACCATTTGCCTACAAAATTTATAATGTCTTTGTTTTTTAGACCTGAATAGTATTCCATTTTTGTAAATGTATCTTAATTTCCTTATCCATTCTTCAGTTGAGGGACATCTAGGTTGGTTCCAGTTTCTGGCTATTGTGAATAAAGCTACTGCAAACAAAGTTGAGCAAATGTCCTTGTGGTATGGTTGAGTATCTTTTGGGTATATGCTAAGGAGTGGTATAACTAAATCCCAGGGTAGATCTATTTTCTGAGAAACCACCAAATTGATTTCCAAAAGTGGTTGTACAAGTTTTCACTCCTACCAGCAATGGAGGAGTGTTCCCCTTGCTTCACATCCTTGCCAGCATGTGCTATCTCTCTCTCTCTTTTTTTTTTTATCTTAGTCATTCTGATGGGTATAAGATCCTTAAAGCTGTTTTGATTTGCGTTTCCCTGATTTTTAAGGACTTTGAACATTTCTTTAAGTGCTCCTTTGAGATTCATCTATTGTAATTTTTTGTTTAACTCTGGGTTATTTAATCCGTTTTTAACTGGTTTATTTGGGTTAAGTCCAAGCGGCTCAAGAACCTCAACATAAAACATGATATAGTAAATCTCATAGAAGGGAACATGGGAAATAACCTTGAAACATTGTTGCAGGAGACCATTTCCTTAACAGAACACCAGTGGCTCTAGTTCTAAGATCAACAGTTGATTAATGGGACCTCATAAAACTGCAAAGCCTATGTAAGGCAAAGGAAACTGTCATAGGACAAAACAGCAGCCTGCAGATTAGGAAAAGATCTTCACTGAGCTTATATCTGACAGAGGTCTAATATCCAAAATTTATAAAGAACTCAAAAAGTTATAGACTAACAACTTGAATAACTCAATTTTAAAAATGGTGTGTCTTTCTTACACATCAGACACTGCTTTGGAACACAATATTCTTTTACTTCTGCAGCAAATACCAGCAGCACCTATACTACCATTCCACCCTGAGACACCACATAACAGTAGGACTAGACACATCCTCTCCTACTGAGGCCCACTTAGGTAATTCAGGTAGGGGGAAAAGGATACAGACCTTCAAAGGACTGCATGTTATTAAATGCTTACCATATATGGTTTTAAAGCAGCATTAGACGTACATTACTCACTCATACTATATCAAGGGAACCTTCCTAATATACTTTTCTCATGTCTCTCCATACTCTCTACCCCTTTTGCTGATGTCTTCTTTAAGGCATCTTTAAATATTGTGATACTTGAGACTTGGTCTAATCTTATTCACCTGTGTGCATGGTTAAAGTTTGCAACTTAAAAGCAAATCATTGATGTATTTGTAATTATAGTTGAGATGGCTCTTCTGAACTCCAAACTTGTATAATATTTGAGTTTCTATTCAAAAATCCTATATCAATGTTCCATATGTATCCAAAATACAGTAGATCTGAGGCTGAATTACTGTTCTTCTATCCCAATTTGACCCTATGTCATATTTACTGGTTTAAGAAATACAGCAAACTTTGCCTATAACATTGTGTCTGAAGCCTGAGTAGTTCCCCACCCTCATTCACCCACCACTCTCTATTCCAAAGCATCATAGAGGTAGTCTGTCAAACTCATCCTTTCTTACTACCTGAGAGGTCAACTTAACCTGATTTTTCAGGTGATCTTGCTTCTTCTACTTACACACTATAAATCAATTACTCAGTTTTGCAATAACAACCCAGATCTTTCCATGCTTCTATCCTTTTGATCCATTACAGCAAAAATCTGAATGATGTGACCCTGGCCTCAGATCTGGACATCCACACAGACAGACTCATTTGCTCATATTTTGTCTGTGGCTATTTCCAATTCACAGTGTCAGAACTGAGTGGGTACACATGGGATTTTAAGTCTTCTAAAGCCTAAGACAATATGTCACAATATGTCACAAATATGCCCCTTCCTGCATTGAGCACATATTAATTAGTTAACAG
Source organism: Rhabdomys pumilio (assembly GCA_030674055.1). Taxonomy (NCBI): domain Eukaryota; kingdom Metazoa; phylum Chordata; class Mammalia; order Rodentia; family Muridae; genus Rhabdomys; species Rhabdomys pumilio. The sequence goes on along the minus strand of JANHMN010000001.1, from coordinate 260,946,514 downwards.
ACATATAATAGATTGTTTTATATTGTGGTCTTTAAGTACTACATTCCCCATGTGTTCTGTATGAATTCTGTGATTGTACATGACCCCTTTATAAGTTTCCTTGATGACAAAGAACTAATGATCAACTCAGACAATATGTTCTGTTCAAACTTCAATGGTTTGAGAGAAAGAATTGTGCATTTATCATCAATGATAAAAGAAAATGCCTGAGAGATTGGGGGATTTGAGGAATCTTTCAAGTGTGTGGTCTCTGAAAGACAATTTCTAACTGTCTCTCATTAGATCACCTACGTACTACCTTCCAGCTTTAACATTTCTTTCATAGAGAATGCCAAGGATTATCTCAGATTTTCTAGAACAATGTAGCAGTCCATTCTTCAGGAAGACTTATTATTGAGTGGATATTCTTCAATGCTTGTGGTGTTCTATCTTATGGTTGTGCAAGATGTCCTACTAAGGATCACACTACACCCAAAGCTCTCTAGAAGGAGGATGAATTTCTATTGATGCAGTCAAGCTGCATTTGGTCATGTTGCTTTGTTATCTACTTCACCACATCTGCCAATCAACAATACAGACATTCAGGATACAGAAACTGTGCATCTCATTAGATGCTGCCTCATTAGATTTTGAATGTAGATATTTATATTTAGGTGGAACCTTTTTCTATTATGGTCAGGAAGAATAAGATTGTTGGTTGCTGTCTTTGGATAACTGAGAACCAATATTCAGAGTAAAACAAACAGCAGAACAATTACACACTTTTGGTTTAGTATAGTATCTGATAATTTTAACATGTGTTGCTATTGATGTTATTTTATTAATGTGTAATACTGTTGTATCATAGTTAGCTATTAAGCTGATAGAATAGTATCAATAATTATGTTTCCTATTTCTGAATAGTTTATGAGATGATGAAACATTTTAAACATAAATTATCTGACAATGACTTCCTTTGAAAATTAATTAAATCACCAAGTAGATAGCAGTCTTATTGGAAAAAAATGAATATTTAACCCATGGTGCTGTTTTAAATGATTAGCCTTTAATTCAAGACTCTCTTTAAGCCTGAAAATTCTAAAATATGAATTTTTTCAAGAGAAACATTACTTTTATATCAAGTTTATCTGGAAGGCTATCTGATTTCCTGCAGTAGACTTTAGACTGATGAAGTCTGTGTGCAGCCTTTTGTATGCTACTGTATTGACCCCACTGTAATTTTCATGAAACCATACCTCAGGGCCATGCTGAAAACCATTTTTTAGGTATCCATTTCCATTTCAGTTATTCTTTTTGTAAGTATTTTTATAAAGGTTTATCTTCTCTTGTTTAATTATGTTACTGTCATCTCCTGATATTTTTCTTTTAACTTTGGGTAGTCACCCGAGACTAGTTAGACCTATCCTAAGAATAATTCACTTAGTGAAGAGTATGAAAAGTGATCTGCTAGTTGCAGCAGAATCAATCTGCTTAGATCCAGATGCTAAAACATAAATTATAGAATAGAACCTCTTATAAATGTTTCCTCAACAGAGTACATTCCTGTGTTTCTGACAGTGACAAACTATTCAAGTTGACCCATAGCCATGTTTTTCTTTAAATGCTTTAAATCCTTTTATTCTCCTAGTATCAGACTGTGCAGCTAGCTCCTTTGTGGCAACACTCTCCAAACAGTGCACTTGCCTTCTATGCTTGAAGGCACCCTTTTACTTATCAGGGGAATAGTCAGAGTCTGCCAAGGAGAAAGGGAAGCCTCTGAGATATCACATCAATGTCACCAGAATGCACTGCTGTGTCTTCTCTATCCTTTGGGTTCCTAGAAGCTTCAGATTTGAAGCACAATCAGAGAGGACAACATGAATTTGAAATGAGAAAGATCAGAAAAGAAAAATTCTCTCCAGGCTTTCTTCCACACATGGACTAAAGTTAAACAAAAAGTAAAACAATTATGTACTCTTGAATTGCACTTAACATTCACAGAAATTGTTTATGTATATCAATAGTTATTTTTTACTGTGTATATTCACAACAATTGTCCATTCAGGTCTACTCAATGACTATAATTACTGTTCTATTGTGAACCTCTCAAATAAAATATTGAACATGGTTCTAAGAAACAATACTTAAAAATTGAAGTTGTTCATCATTTTGCAAATGTCAATCGATTGTTAACATGTTTTCTCTCTGTCTCCTCCAACCGATAGGCCTAAGTCACACACACACACACACACTTCTATTCTGTCTCATATTGCAGTGACTTAGAAAGACTCACATATGCATAATATTTCTTTAAAAAATAAAGAATCTGTGTTCTCACACAATGTTTAAAATTATAGTTCACAGTTGGGCAGTGGTAGCTCAAGCCTTTAATCACAGCACTTGGGAGGCAGAAGTAGGTGGAACTTTGAATTCAAGGCCAGCCTGGTCTACAGTTTAAGTTCCAGTGTAGCCAAGCTATACATTGAAAATCTGTCTTGAAAGTACTGGAGAAGTGGAGGGGGATTGCAACTCCATAGGAAGAACAATGTCGGCTGGACGGACCACCCAGTGCTTTCAGGGACTAGATCACTAACCAAGGAGTGTACAGGGAGGTATTCATGACTCCAGATACATATGTAGCAGAGGATGGACTTGTCTGACATCATTGTGAGGGGAGGCCCTTGGTCCTGTGGAGGTTTGATGCCCCAGCATAGGAGAATGCTAGAGCAGTGAGGCAGGAGAGTGTGAATGGGTGGGGAAGCACCCTCCTAGAGGCAAAGGAGAGGGGGGAGAGGGAGGATATGTGATGGGGGTTTGTGGAGGGTAACTAGGAAGGAGGATATTATTTGAAATGTAAAAAAATAATTTTATTAAAATTAATAAAAAATAAAATAAAATTGTAATTTACAAGGTGTACACATGTGCTAGTCTATTCTTAATAAGATTGTTCACTGAATCACAGGTGCATCAGTTCCACCGCATCTGTATCTCTGTTGTCTGTCTGTCTGTCTTTCTCTATCTCTATCATATGTATCTCTGTATGCATCTGAAAAAGAAGTTAGACATATTTAATGAGGAATAGCAGTGTTAAAAATTCAGCTTAGAGATTTTCTCATTTATTGTATGAAACAATTGTTATAGAAGTTAGTGTCAATAAAGCCAGTGTTTGTGCATTAACCAAACTAAATCATTTTAATGTAAAATTAGTTCATCACAGGATATTTTTTCAGATCAAAGACTGATATAAAAACTGGCAAAATTTTCCAGAATTTCTCTGAAGCATATATCATTATATAAAAAAAAAAACCTGATTCTTAGACTCTTGTTGTTTGGTTTTCTACAATAGACAAATGTCTATGTAGAATTAAATTTTTTCACTGCATGATCCTTTTGTGTTTTATTAACATTATCACTCCAGAAGAAATTGTGAAAAATATGTTAAGACTGAGAATTGTTCATTGTTATTAGATAGAAAACATGTCTTCTTTCTTTCATTGTTATAAACTGTCCTTTAAAAACTAAAAACAGGGAGAGAGTCACTTGAAAGCACTGACAAGGGCTAAAAAGAAAGATATTTTAGACTGTAATTTTTTTCTAAGGACAGCAAATTCTGTTATAAAGTGTTTTTAGAATTTGCTGGTAATTGCCATCATACATTCTCATCCTCCTTTTCTTATAGTTCTGTCTTTGAATAAACATATTCTGTGCTTTTTAAAATGACTTAAGACAATGAAAAGATTACTAACTTTGAAGACTGGGCATTTCCAAAACACCTTTGGTAATTTTCTTTGCCACATTTGTGTTTTGTTTTATGACATGTTACGTTTAGCAAGAACTATCTAAGGAACCATGGGTTTGTTACTATTCACTGAAGAATGGTTTGCTTCTGTGGCTATACAACTGAAAAGAATGCCTACCCTCCTCTAGAATCTATCAGTAGCACATAGTAGAATAGGGAGATAAAGGCCACAGTATTCTCTCTCCCAATCTATGACTGAGAGGTCCAATCTAGTGCAGGCTCATTGTTGACAGCTGCCACTGCTGTGAGATCATGACTGTAGTATCTGTATAATACCCTCATGGTAGCACTTTATGGCTCTTCTCACATTCATTCAGCTTTTACATCCTTTATATCCACATTAATTACTTTCTATTGCCATGATAAGACAACACAACCAAAGGATTGTATAAAATAAAGCATCTTTGGGGGCGGGGGCTTATAGTTTCAGAGAGTTAAAATCTATGACCATCATAGCAGGGAACATTATAGCAGGCAGGCAGGTAGGCAGACCGACATACAGGCGGACAGGCAGTAGCTAAGAGCTTAGATCTTGACATATAAGAACTAGATGGAAAGAAAACTAACTAGAAGAAAATGTAAGTTCCTATGACACACCTTCTCCAACAAGGCCATCCTTTCTAATCCTTTTCAAACAGTTCCACCAACTGGGAACCAAATATTCAAACATACAAGTCTCGTTCAAACCACCACACTATCTCTTCTTCCATGTTTTTCCTTGGGCCTTAAAGAGGAGGATATCAATGTTTTGTTGAGGGCTAAATACCCAATAATCACCTTGAGTAGTCATGTATCTCTGTATTTCCCACTTTTTACTGTGAAGAGAATCTTCTCTAGTTAAGAGTAACATTTGTCTCTGGGTATAAGTGCATTTATAAGCCAGGTTGACACTGTGTCCATATAGCTGAGCAACAAGCAGTAAATTACAATAGGGCCTGAGAATTCCTTAGCCATGGGTTTTTAACTGGGTTTATAGTACTAGATATGAATTTTCTCTTGTTCATCTAAGAAAGCTCTTTATTGACCCTATAACAGTTATACTACTACTACACACAGCAGTGGGCATATCTTGCCTGGGAGGATGTTATTATAGATTTTAGAAATCTTAACAGGTAAGATTAGTGATGCTTTTTACTCACCTAGTATCTTCATTTTACCCCACCATTTATGTTCTGTGATTATCGTGTGGAAACCTGATTTGCTGAAGTGTATGATTCAAATCACTATGTGAGTTAACAAAAGAGAAAACACCATGTAATAAGTAGATTGGTCGTTCCATGGTTTCTCATCTGCCAAATAATCATTGAGACACTATAGAGCAGGAGCTGTCCTAGGAGCTCAGAAAGATAACTACAAGACTTGTGTTCCAATACTTCACAATAGAAGAAATGGAACCATAGACTTTGACAAAAAAGCTGGTAGGAAGTAAGTTGTAAATTAAGAAAAATATATTCAATTAGCTTATCAATAAACATCAAAACTGCTTACACACATATATTCTGACTCATTTTGTAATATAGAAATACTTTTCTAATAGTAGAGGTAAAAAGTCTAAAGCTTGGGAGAATAGTTATTTCCCAAAGGCTACTGGGCTGATTAAGAAGCAGAGCTGGGAGTGAGATCCAATTTTCAGAATTCTAATCCCAAACTATGTATCACTGAGAGGAAAGTAATTAGCCAGGTCCCATGAAGACACAGTTGGTTTAGGAAGACTTAATGAGAAAACATTTGTAAAGCTAGACCCAGAAGGTACAGTAAGAGTGTTAATACTCTTAGAATAGGAAAAAAAGACATGAGAATGTATTAATCTGCAACACCTGCATTAACAAGTGACTTGAATAGCAAAAATGCATTATCTCAGAATTCCATAGGCTGAAGATCTGAAATATTAGCAGGGCTCATTCATTCCTTCTCTTGTAAATGTCTTAGTTTTCCATGGTCCTCATATGGTCTTGCTTCTTTATATATGTCTGCATCCTAATCTCTTTTTTCTAATGACACCAGACATTTAAGATTAAGGTTCATCTATACAACCTCCTTTCACCACACTGACCTCTTCAGCAACCCTGGTGTAAGAATTACGAAGTACTATAAGCTGGGCATCAATATAGAATTTGAGATGGGAAGGACAACATCTGAGTTTACACTGATGGTTAAGTTCACAGAGTAAAAACAAAATCCCATGAACACTCAAATGGATGCTGAAATCTAGGGAAGAGAAAAAAAAATAGAACTCCAACCAGGAGTTCATCATGAAGGAAGAAAATATTTGGGAGGATCCCAGCAAAAGAGCCTTGCTAGCATTTGCAAGATATTTCTCTCCAAAAAGATTTTAGGCTTTTACTTGGAAATTATAATAGAAAGTTAAAATGAGTTTTGAGGATAAAACTAAATAAATAGCTAAATCATTTGTTTAAAGCTGTATATTTTAAAAGACATAACCACCTTGTATAACTTTATATTTTCTCATTTCTAAAAATAGTATGAGTATTTATCTAGAAATTGTAATTAACTTTAGACACAAGTCCTATACCCTTGAAAAGTTTTTAATAAGACTTTACACTTACATTCAGTGTCTATATGAAAGCTATGTAAAGCTACAGTATATCAGACAACATTTTTCCTTTGTTCTAGTAATACTTTAAGATAAAAATCACTTCATAATCAAAAGCTAACAAGTGATGTGAGGATGTGAATAAAGGGAGTCCTTGCAAACTCTTTGCAAGAATGCAAATTAGAGCATTCATTATGGAAATTAGTATGGAGGTTCCTCAAAACACTAAAAGTAATACAACTTTGTGATCTTGTCACTTTATATGCCTGAGCACACATCCAAAGGAAACGAAATCAGTATGCTAAAGAGACATTTGCACTCTCATGTTGATTGAAGGATTGTAAAACTATTCCTATGCTTATAAAATACTTCCCAATGATTTGTGTATATAACAAAATTCAATTTTATGGGCTACCTGTTCATCAAATATGAAATGTGAGCAAATATATTGCCGTGTATTTTATGAGCTTTATCTAGTTCACATTGCCTGAGTGATTGTCTATGAATCCTAAGAAATAATTTCTGCTTGGTCCACATCTGAGTGATCATCCTGGTGAATTTGCCTTTCTAGTTTGCTTCTTGTTTATTTGCATGAAGCTATTTACTACTATCTAAGCTGCCAATGCTCTTTTTATTCTCTCCTTCTGGTGGCATGCTTTCTACCTTGGTGTCAATCCTTAGTAACAAGAGTCAGAGTTGGAGAAGTCAGAAAACAAGCTTCACAGACTCACAAAGATTTCTTTCCCACCCACCACAATCCTGCAAGTCTTAGTTATGAGTTAAGCAAAATGAAATACATAATTCTAAAATGAAGGTGACTTTTAATAGAAAGAATTTTTTATTTCCTTTTCCTGTCACTGCACTCCTCATATGGAATCCTAGGTGTTCTATCCTCATAGCTTAACCAGCAATCACAATTCAGAAGAACCAACACTAGCTACTTTGATTTGATCAGTGCCTTTAGTTTACATATATTGAACTAACACAGTTCATCCTATAAATATGTATACAAATTTTACATTCTCATCAATTTTTTGAATTTAAAAATAGCAAAAATGGTACATGACCTTGGTTGATTGAAGACAACAACAGCAATAAGTGAAGCATCTCTGAGCAAGCTCTGGCTGCTGGCTAGGTCTAGCCAGCCTCTTGAATGAAGGCTAATTAAAGTGTAGTCATATCACTTATGTGTCTGTCTGTTGGCCATGCCTTTTCTGGAAGTATAGAAGAATACACAGAGGCTGTTTGACTTCAGATCTTAAATTACTGGTACTCTGGACCTGATTACACAACATAGTTTTATCTGTACATATTATTGTGTATGAGTTAACATGCAAACAGAAGTATAACTTTATTCCTAAATACTTTCAAAATTGCAGATATTTAGGTAACTTTGTCACATAAATGTAGTCAGTACTTTTTAAATTAAATTATTTTTTTTCTTACTCACTTTACATCTCTCTCACTGTCCCCTCCTGGTCACCTCATCCCACATTCCTTACCCCATTATCCCATCACCTTCTCCTCTGAGCAGGTGCTCCCACCCTGGGTAACTCATCCTTTATACTTCAAGCCCCTTCAAGACTAGGTGCTTCCTCTCCCACTGAGGCCAGACAAATCATCCCAGCTAGTAGAACATATCCTACATATAGACAACAGCTTTTGAGATAGCCCAAGTCCAAGTTGTTCAGGACCCACATGAAGGTCAAGTTGCACATCTGCCACATATGAGCATGTTCTTTGACTGGTGGTTCAGGCTCTGAAAGCCCCAAGGGTCCAGGTGAGTTGACTCTGTTGCCTTCCTGTACAGTTTCTATTCCATTTGGGCCCTGCAATTCTACTATCTATTCTTCCATAAGAGTCCACAAGCTCCATCCACCATTTGGATATGGGTGTCTATATCTGTCTGTGTCAGATGCTGGGTGGAGCATCTCAGAGGATAACATGCTTCAGTTTGCAAGCATTATAGAGTATCATTAATAGTGTTAAAGATTAGTGCTTGCCCATGATTTGGGTCTCAAGTTGAGAAACTTATTGGGTGGCCATCCTTCAATCTTCCTGCTCCATTCCCTGTGCCTACATTACTTGTAGACAGGATAGATTTGGGGTTGAAAGATTTCTGGGTAGGTTGGTGTCTCTATTGCTTCACTAGGGTTCCTGTCTGGCTATAGGAGGTAGTCTCTTCTTGTTCCATATCCTCAATATATAGTGAGTCACAGCTAAGGTCACCTCCATTGATTTTGGGTGCCTCCTTTATCCCAGGATTTTGTCTCATCATGGAGATGCCCCCATCTCCTTACCCCAATCAGTTACAGATTTCCATGGTCATTTGACCATCACTCCTGTCCTCCCCACACTTGATCCTGAATCCTTCATTTTCCTCTCCATGCCTCTCCCTCTCAGTTCCCTTTCTTCCATCTCCCTCTTCTAACTATCTTATTTCTCCTTCTAAGTGAGATTCAAACGTTCTCTCTTGGGCCTTCCTTCTTGTTTAGTTTCTTTGATTCTATGAAGTGAAGTCAGTGTTTTTATTAGTTCTTTTTTGCATTGTTGTATGTACCTAGAAGAGCAACTTTAAAGAAAGATCTATGTGGCTCACAGTTTCAGGATATAGTCAACTTGTCTCATGACTTTGGGCCTTAGTTGAGGTAAACAAGATGGTTATCTGAGCACAGCAGAGAAAAGAGGGCTACCTTTTCTCCAGTCCCCAAAATAATTCCACTAGACGAGGAACAAACTTTTACCTTCTGAGTCGCTGGTAGATATTTAATATTCAATTTACAAAAGTACATTTATAGGATAAAGTGTTGGAAATGCTTTCAGGATATAAAAAGTAGCATAAATTATTCTTTTAGTAAATGTTTTATAGTGAAATATATCCTCAACTCATGTTATTGTTGCTTAGACAATACTTTCCCTTGACATTAGTACTGGATTAGTAAAACTAGCTTCTTAATAAAAGGTGTTAGAGTATTAAAGTGAGCATAGGTGAGTTTGTTTTATATTTTGGTGTGTTTATTGAGTTCTTTCTGCTTAAACTTCCATGGACTCAAAGATGAGGAACAGAATAGAAATTTCTAGCTTTGAACTGTTGATAAAACTAAAAAATACTGTTAGTGTGTTAAAATGCTGCTAAACAGAATTGAGAAAATCTACTGGCACTTGCTTGGCATGGTCTGTTTCTACTCTGTAGCTATTTATCTCTATCTTTTCTGATTGGGACCAAGAGTTGGTAGCTGCCTCTCATGGCTTCATATCACTGTCTCATCATGCACATTTCCTTTTCAGAGCCCACTAGCCTTATGTGGTAGATTAAGAACTGGATCAAAAAGGTGGGATGACTACACAGAAGAAGAGAAGGCAATGACTAAAGTTAGGAAGAGGACACAAGTAGTAGAGGGCTTTGGAGTTGTTACTAGGCAATAGAAATAGGGAGAGAAAGAGGACAGAGGGGAAGAAGAAATACAGGAGTTGTAAAGAAAAATGAGAGATGGGAGGAGAGAGGGCAAAGGGAAGAAAGAATAGGAGCAGAAGCAGGAGGAAGAAAAATCTAGTAGGAACAGACTCAAGGGAGAAACAGTCTAAAGAATGATTGGGTCCCTATAATAAGAAGTTTCTTTCACTGGCTTCTATAAATGGAATTAACCACTTAAGATGCTTAGTGACATAGAGGAGTACACTAATGCTTCTGAAATTATTTGCCTATCTACCATATATGACCACACACCATTGCAAGAAAACTTTTTACCCATAACAGAGACATAAACATCAGAGTTACACTAGTAAGCATGACTAACTGATGGATTTCATAATAAAAGACAAAGGTGACAGATCCCAAAACCCCCATTCATAGCTTTGCAAATGTTACCACATATATGAAGCTGAACAAAAGGATGGTGTGTGAGTTTGAGTGTGGACAGCAATAGGAAGCAATGATAAACAGAAAGACAGCTTGGATTAGACTCTAGCTGCATGTGGAGTTAAAGGCTCTGCTAAAGAGATGAACTGCTGTTTTTCAAATATAACTAGAAATTACAGTTGTATGTGAGTTCTAGGTTTTAAGGATAAGGACAAATGACTTAAAAAAATACTGAGGAACCAGTCTGAGGTAATTAGTTGGATCTGATAATGTTATATTTACAAGTAGCAATAGGCTCCTGTATGTGTGTGTGTGTGTGTGTGTGTGTGTGTGTATGTTTGCATGTGCACATACTAGCATACAATCATGTGCATACATGTCACATACACATGAGTGTCCATATGTTTTCAAAACAAGTAATATCCCTACTGTCTTCCTCCATCATTTTCATCATTATTTTCTCAAGATAGTGCCTCTTACTGAACAGAAAACACTATTTTGGTTTTTTTCAATTTTTATTCGATATTTTATTTATTTACATATCACATGCCATCCCCATTCCCCATTCCCCCAACCCATTAATTCTCTATCTCATCTCTCTTCTTCCTTTTTTGCCTTTGTACTGTTTAAATTACATGCAAGTATTAAGGTCAGTTTTAGGTTGAGGAACTAGCAATACAATAGATGCAAATAGTCAAGGAACAAGCAAGACAATAAATCCAGATAGTCAAGGAACAAATAAGACAATAAACCCAGATAGTCAAAGAACACACATGACAATAGACAAAGTACCATGATCACTTCTGTGATCCCTATTTCTAAGGGCTTATCAGGATGACCAAAATATCTGAGCCTCCTTTCCTGTCCTAGCCCAAAGTCATTTTTATGCCTGAAGCCTACTTCTTTGTTCTAGCTTAAGATTTAGATTTCTGCCTATAATTACTCCTTTGTTCTAGTCTAAGATTTAGATTCCTGCTTGAAATTACTTTTATGGTCCAGTCTAATCAGATTCCTGCCTGCAGTCCATTTCTTGTCCTTGGCCAATGTCAGATTCCTGCCAGGCAGCCTCAGAATTTCTCCACATCTCCCCCTTTTTATTGCATAAATCAGACTGAGCCTATCTTAGGTCATTTTGACAAGAAAGTCTTCCTTAGCCATCGTGGAATTTGCATTATCATAAGCAATACATTTCTGTCTTAGGTTGGTAAGACTCGGTGCAGAATCTCACCCGTCCTTGGCTTGCCAGCCTGTTAAATTAATAACTCTGTCTGGGAGTCCATTTTCAGTTTCAAGTCATGTACTTTGGTTGCCAGCCTGTTGATGTAGTTAGAGACAAGCTTTAACATAATGGACAGGAATAAAAGTATTCCCAGGACAAGAAGGGCTAGCATTATCAAGATACATATGCCATACCTGAAGTTTGACCAAAATGAAATACTGACCTCAGGCCATAGATAATTTTATTGGCATTATCTGCAGCATTAAAGCTCAACATAGCAGCATAATCTCACTATGCACAGTTAAAACACCCATAGAGGTGTTAGGATTATGCCAAATACCCTAGGTATCTTTAAACTTTCTTCTAATTATAATGACAATTATAATAACATTGTAAATTTTAGAAGTAACACTACTCCAATGATATTTGTCATGACACTTGAGATGGCTTCTAACTCTTTAACCCTGAACCTCCTTCAGATAATTTGAATAGGTTATAGAGCATCAATTCATTGTTCCAGACACCTATATAAATCCTTTTGTATACTCAATATATTAGTAACATTTTTTTGTTAGTTAGTTAACAAAAATAGCTGTCTTAACTCCTTGTGTCAATGCTATTGCAGAAACAGTGGTGCTAGCAGTTAATGAAATGTAAGCTGTTATACCATCAATAATCAAGAATGTTACCCTCTTGCTTCTGCTTAAAGCCTAACCCACTTCTTCCAGCACTTTCAAGCTTTTTTTTTTTTTTTGAGAATCAAGGTTTTCTAATACTCAGGGCAGTAAGACAAAAGCTAGTTGATAGACCCCTGTAACAAACATGCCAAGTTGCACCACACTAACACAATTAGAAATTATACGGTCAATGCAACTTACAATAAATACTGTAGAAGGGACAAAACCAATCTTAGTTTGACAAGTAAAAGAGCCTTAAAACATGCACTAACCCTTGTTTGAAATCCAGATCCTGTCCCAACTTTAACTCTTGCTAAACACTATTTTGAGTTAGCTGGATGGCAGAGAACTCTTGAGATCCCCTGATTCTGCCTCCACCAATTTTGAAGTTATAGGCCTGTACCTCCAGGAGTTACTTTTTGAGTGATTATTAGAGATTTGAAATCAGGTCATCATGATTGCATAGCAAGTGCTTTTACTTAATGAGCCAACTCCACAGACACAAGAGGCTGATTTTTGATAAGCTTCTCATAGTGACAATTTCTTCAGAACATAGACCAGTAATCCTTTTCAGAGAGTATTTGTTTGTTTATTTTTAATATTGTAATTTAATTACAATCTTCCCTTTCCTCCCATCAAATACTTCCATCTACCCCTTCCCAATATTCTTCAAATTCATGGTCTCTTTTTTATTGTTTTATTTGTTATTGTATGCATATATGCATTCATTTTATTATATATCCAGAAATACAACCTGTTGAATTCATATACTGTTATTTATGTATATTTTTTTCAGAGCTGATCATTTTTTTCTTCACAAAAATTGGACTGGATATTAGTTTATCACGTGAATGAAATTTTACTGTTATTTAGTCTCTCACTTTTTCTTCTCCGTAAACATTCAAAGCCTAAATCTACAATGTATTCAGTGATGAGTTGGGATATAAGGTCAACACAAGAGACACTAAAATGAACATAACTTTCTAGGGAAAATCAGTAATATCCTAGTTTCATACTTATACATAAGTCTTATACATAAGTATACAAACAGATCAAATAAATATTTAGGGAGTTTTGTTTCTAGAGTAGCATCACCCAATGAGTAAAATTCACCTAATTTCTTTAGTTCACACATAGTTTAAATACTAGAGAACTTTCACAGTGTGATGTATGTTGTAGTGTATCTTTATCTTTATTTGAAGTTGACCATGAATGTGTTTAGAATGAATGATAATGGGCAGAAGAGAGGTAGCAAGACCAGAGACCCTGGCCAGATGATGGTCTTAGGATTTTTACACTTCCCCATGTCACTTATACTGTGCTATTTCAGGGGCCACAGAATGTCCTCTTGTTAGCCAGAAAAGGTTGGGGAAAGGGATTGGATGAAAATAGGAACCATGAAATGTTACTGAAAAATAGATATGTTTGTAAAATCATTCACCTGAAATATCGAACAACTTTTAGACTGCTAAATTCAAGGAATTGTAGAGAAGTAAGATGGAGCTATTGAATTTAATTTAAAACTGCAATTTAGAAGTACTGGGAGGTCTTAAGTATAAGGGGACTACAAAATTGTCAGTGACTTAATGCCCTAACACCTGACCCATCCTTCTGGGCTTTGCATCCCAAAATATGACTGCCAACTAATTTCTGTTCTTTCTCCCAGAACCTTGTAGAATCTTCTCACTAAATCCCACAATTGCTTCAAGTAGTATCATTCCCAAATTATACTCAGGGGTCACAGTTTCAAGAGGTTTTGTGTTCATCCAATAAAGCCAGCTAGCAACAACGAGAAATGGAGCTTAGAATTGCTTTGCACATCTCTAGAAAAGTCCAAACTATGTATAGGAGTTGATATCCCCATGTTGATCCCAGAAAGTGTTTTTGCCAATATTCTTTAAATCTTTCAGTTTTAAATTTATTTGTTTGTTTACTTTTTTGTTTTATATTACTGTTTGTGCACGACAGGCACATATTTTGGAGATCAGAGAACACCAAGCATTCCAAATCAGCCTGGGTAGACCTGCTGATACTTGCAGAGCTGAAGCACAGCCTTCTGCTTAGTGTGACCAACACAAAATGGAATTATGAGAAAAATGTGCTCTAAATAAATTTAATTAAATGTCTGCCTCTCTTCCTCCTGTCTCTCTGAGAACAGCAAGCCTTAGATTTCTAATATCTTACCACAGGTTACAGAGCTTTGTGATTTCTAACTCTCCTACGTCACATAGTGTTCTATTAGATTTTAGGTTTGGATGTTGAACTTGTTCAAGTTCAAAGTAAAGAAAGGAGGCAAGCATGCAACATCCAAGTCACATTTAAGAAATCATTTTTTTCTCTCTGAAATGCTTTTAATAAGTTAACTAATCACAGCATTCTGTCTCAAAACTGCTGCGTTTTCTTTTACTTGCAGATAGTGAGAACTTGCCTTGGAGTTTCCTTACACATGTGTATTAATTTACAAAGGGAGGGTAATAACTACAGTCCCCTCACCAATTAATTTTTTAGTTCAGAGTCTTAATTGCCAGCTAGTTTCTCTAATTCAACATAGGCAAATAAGAAATCAGACATTTTAGCAACTTTGAATTAGCTAGGTGGTTTGCTGAAATCAGTGAAGCACAAGGAACCTACATTCTATGCCAGGCTAGCAGAACCACCCTGATGATCTAAAAAAAAAAGAAAAGAAAAATCAACTAGACCCAACTAGATATTTCCTGTGTTTAAACGTCTTGGTGTGGAGAGGTGAGTAATGTGGTGAAAGGGACAGAAAACCCATTAACAGCTCCACACCATGTGGGCGGCGATGCGAGGGCAGCAGAAAGTATGTGTGGATTGACGCTGTGAGGTGGGGAGGGCAGACTGAAGAGAGCACACTATGTCTCAGGAAGAAACACAGACTGGCATGCTTTGAGAAACAGTCAGACAGCTGAAAGCACAATTTGTTTCTATTGAACAACACATCCAGGAGCTGGAGCTGCTCTGTTCTTCATGAGCTATAACTCAGTAGGAAAGGAGATAAGTAAATCAGCAATTAAAATACAGATTATGGAGCCAGAGGATAGTTCTGTGAATAAAGTGTTTGCCACTAAGCCTGACAACTTGAATTCAATGCCTGGAACTCACATGGTTGGAGGCAACAATCTTGAGACAGAGTGCTTAGTTGTTATTATTTTCTGAGTTAATTTATTATTGCTCCACATGTATGCTGCACATAAATCCCCCTTCTTCCTCTACAAGTAAATGAACAAGTGTAAAAAATTAATAGTTTAATGAATGTAATAGGTAAGGTGAATGCTCAGAGTGATAATAATCCTCAGGAAGGGCCCTGAGATATAAGCAAGGTGTCATAGTTCATGGATATGCTAATCACAGACATTGATGACTATGAGGTTTTTAGAGTGCCTTCATAGGGATGCTAACTTCTTTTATGAATGGTCTTATAAAATATCACTCTGCTATACTATATACTCTCAGACAGTATGTTATAGGATACACCATAAACTAGTATCTTGACTTTTCTGAACTTCTATTCCATGCAACTTCCAGAATGTTTGTTTTACATTTTAAGTAATCCAGTAAAGTAGTGGCTAATGTTTCACTTATATTCTTTAGATAATAGGTAACATGGTGAAATGGAAAACAGAACAGATTGGGAGAGGATAGTAAGTATCATATGATGTATGGTTATTGACCTCCCTGACTTCTATTTTCATGAAATCAATGAAAGGACAATTGATATTTTTGTGTTGATGTTCCTAAAAGATATAAACTGGTACCACCATCAGCCTTCCAGAAAACTTATGTAATTTCTATTTGCTTTAATATCAATTACGTGAAGAAATAAGAAGAAGAAGAAGAAGGAGGAGGAGGAGGAGGAGGAGGAGGAGGAGGAGGAGGAGGAGGAGGAGACAGAGGAGAAGGAGAAAAGAAGGAGAAGAAAGAAGAAGAGGAGAAGGAGGAGGAGGAGCAGGAGGAGGAGCAGGAAAAGTAGGAGGAGGAAGAGAAGGGGGAGGAAGAGGAGGAGGAGAGGGGAAGCAGAAGAAGACAAAAGACAAAAGACAAATTACAAAAACTGTTGAGGATAAAATTGTATTTCTTCTGCCCCAAATTCATATGATGAAGCACCTGCTTGCAGTATTATTGTTTTTGGAGATGGGGCTTTAACTCAGCAATTCAGTGAAAATGGAATAGATAGCAAAGAGCCTATCCAGTACAACTGTTTTCTTTGTAAGCAGAAGGAATTGGGGAGATCAGGTGAAGGCAGAGAGATAACAGCCACCTAAAAGTAAAGGCAACAAGCTTCAGGAGGTACCACCCTGCCTCACCTTGGTCTTAAATTCCCACACTGAAGAAGTGTCAAAAGATTACCAGTGTGGTACTTTGTTAAAGCAACCCTAGCAAACAAATAGTGAAACCAAAATTTTTTCCAGCAGGCAAAATATCAGTGGCACTTTACTCAAAGTAGTTAAGTCCCTATGTAAAATTTCCATTTTTAAAGACAAACGTGAAATCTCAAGCACATTTGGTGAGCACACATACTTCTGTATCCCTGTCATAGGGTAGGAGAGATGCCCTGAAACATGGACTAGCCTACAAAAACACCTATGAGTTCCTAACAATTCTAGGAGCACCTGGTCTTTTTCCATTGGTGCAGAGTAAGAGTAACACATCAAGTGACCAGATATATGAGCCAGGCTACTGGACAAAAACAAATAGCAGGCACAGAATACCTAGAAAGATCCTCAGCAAATCTGAGATAAAATCAGTTCAAAGGAGAAAAAGTAAATTTGGGTTCACAACTTGACTTGATTCTATGATGGCAGGAAAGGCATGATTGCAGAAAAAAGAAGCTGACTGGTCACATTGCATCATTAGTCAGGAAGCAAAGAGAAGGGAATGCTCATGATATGCTTATTTTCTCCTTTTAAGTCAACCCACAACCATGGCCCATGAATCCCCTGCCCACAGTCAAGGTTGATCTTCCCTACTGAACTAATCTAATCTAGATGATCCTCACAGGTATGGCCAATGATCTACCTTCTATCAAATTGACAATATTTAGCCACTATACCATCCATGTATGAGAAGTTTGATCTCCAGATGTCAAGTTAAACAAACAAATAACAACAACAAAAACAACACAGAAGAATGTGCTTATAAATCCAACACTGGGCAGTGAAGCAAGGAGGATCCCTGAGGCTTGCTGGCCAGCCAAGTTAAATTTTTGAGCTCCAGGTTCAGTGAAAGATCCTGTCTCATAAATACAGAGAGTCATCAAAGAAGTTATCCAATACCAACATTTGGCACTTATAACAAATGCACTGATGTATGTGTATGTGCATTCACACACATACACACAGGCACACACACCATAAATGAAAGTGGTATTTAAAGTTGTGCCTTGTATATCAAACTCTCCAGGACTCAAATAGCACTGCTTTGTCCTATAATTTTTCTTACTGAGTTTTTTTCCTTTTACAAAACATTAGCTGGAGTCCTGACACCTTTAGAATATTATAAAACAGAATAAAGGGATATTCTTTACTTTCTACCATGTTACTCAGTAATATGTAATTCAAAAGGCACATCAACTTCATATCTGTGTGTATATTGCATGTGTGTACGAGAAAGAGATGTGCCTCCATTGAGAATACGATGATTATGCTAATTCGACATGAATAGAAAGAATGTCCAGGAGGCACCACAGAAGGAGGATGCCTGTTGGCAGATGTGAGTTCTGTTTCTATACTGTCCAGGCAACATCTTGAATAAATCTTGAATTTACCCTATCTGATGCCTGTTCTTAAAAAAGGTGGTTAGAGCCCAGTCTAAACCTTTCATATCTCAGGCAGTCAATTGTCATGGCTCACAGTAACATTTATAACCTTTAAATTATAACACTGTTCTTAAGGACTGTGTATGTTTTTAAAGATTGTGGTTTCCCTGGAACACAAGTATGCTCATGGTGTCTGCTAATCTTATGTAGTGTGACAACCTGACTATAACCATTTCAGGGAGGTGGGTCAGAAACTGGACTTCTGCAGATCTGGATAAATTGAGAAGAGACCATATCCCAAAACATACTTGGAAGTGTGGATAAAGGTCTGGGAGCAAAAAGTGAGTGAAAGCATGTTTGGAAGACTGAACCAGAGGCCATGATGACACAGTGAAGTTGGGGTGAAAATGCACACTGGGGCCACACTGCAGGTGACTGCTAGCAAGGTATATCATTTAAAGCTCATACTTTGGACAGTGACTTTCTGAGAGAAAGTTATGTAATACCAATTTGGCACAGATGGGCAGGATGACTTCTACTTAGGAGACACAGGAAACAGAACAATTAAGATGCTACTGTAATAATCCAGGTGTAAATCCACATGGATTGAAATATGAGATTGGCAGTGGGAATAGAAAAGACAGAAAGAGTACAAGAAGCAGACATAATTTGGGTAAGAATCGAAAGGATGTAATGATGTTTTGAATAAGTAATACAGCTAATACTCAAATACAGCTAATCCTTGGTGTGTAAACTAAGAATGTCATTCCAAAGTTCAAAGCAAAGAGAAAATTTGGGGCAAAAAAGCCAACTGAGGACATAGAGAAATACTGACTTTGGTAACTGATGACAAGAACTTAAAGTGAGGTGTTTATTTGACATTAAGAAACAAGACTAGAATTGAAATGGATTCTATAATAGAAACAGAATAAAGGGTGTAAAGCTATGAGGAGAAATTAACCTTCTATGACACAAAGGAAAACATGATAAATCCTAGGAAGTACCTACATTTCAAGGAAGCTTAAAAGAAGGAAATAAAGAAACAAAGAAACAAAGAAACAAAAAAAAAGATACTTTCTAATATGAATCAATTAATTAACATTTAAGAAAGTTTAAACCTCTCTAAGTTTCTTTGAAGCTTATTTCATATCAACTACAGACAAGAGAGAGAGAGAAGAGAGAGAAAGAGAGAGAGGAGAGAGAGAAGGAGGAGGAGAGAAAAGAGAAGAGAGGAAAGAGGAGAGAGAAAAAGAAAGAGGAAGAGAAGAGAGAAGAGAGAGAAAGAGAGGAGAGAGAGAGAAGAAGAAGGAAGAGGAGGAGAGAAACAGAGAGAGAGAGAGAGAGAAAGAGAGAGAGAGAGAGAGAGAGAGAGAGAGAGAGAGAGAGAGAGAGA
>JANHMN010000001.1:260904176-260923777 GCA_030674055.1 Rhabdomys pumilio | reverse complement strand
AGAGAGAGAGAGAGAGAGAGAGAGAGAGAGAGAGAGAGAGAGAGAGACAGCAGAAAAAGAAGAGATTTCATGAGAAGAATGCAGAAGTGTACAGATAAGGAAGTAAGGAAGACTGCTGGACTTGGCTTGCTCTAATAAGACATCTTCACAGGTGAACCATCATAAAGTGACGTGATGGGGTTCCTAAGGATCTGGGTGGTACCACTTGGATGGTTTCAGACATGTTTAGATGAGAAAAGTACAAGAAACATTTCATAGGAAAGATAAAGTTGAACTCTATCTGAGCACGCATACAGGTAGACAATTCCAATTAGATTTAAAAAACATGACAACTACCTCTCTGTAAATCATCTGGCAGCCTGGAATTTGTTCCATTTATGAAAGCAAGAATTATAACCATTTGATTTATAAGCTACTCTCAACATGTGGCTCAAGGACATGCTTCCCTCCACGTGTCAAATCACAATTTCACTGCATCAGACATGCAGAAATTTCTCCTCTGGTTGCTCAAAGGGCGTTTGAGGTCAGAAGGAAATGTAAAATCAATTTCCCTCTCTCACTCTTCTCCCTTCCTCCCTCCCTTCCTCTCTCACCTAGAGATTACTCTACCATTGTTTTAGATACAAAACTTTCTCCCACAATAGAATATAATTAATGTAATTGAAAGAGATTTGAGTCCCAGATGTTTATGCATTTGTGATCCCAAAGGCCTTTCTGGGGGAGCCATTCTCATTTGCAGTTAGAGACACAATGGAAAGGCAGCCTCAGAAAAAGCAAACAATGTCACTTAAATTCAGATGTCAATCCAGGCTTTTGGTGACAGCCCTGGAGTGTAACATGGTTACACCGTGTCTCACATCAATTTCTCAGTTTTACCAATTATGATGCTACAAAGACTGTCTTACAAAAGCTGACATCTTAATGAATGGCCAATCTTAATGATTTTCCCTCCCCTTTTCAGTGGTGGCGGAACAAAACATTTTTATAACAAAGGCAGTTTCCACTACCTGCAGTGTAGAGAAGCCTAGGTAGAAGCAGGTTGCCCTGAGCCAGGAATTTGGAAGAAAGAAAGAATGTGACAAACATTGAATATGTTACTATTGTCTCAACTCCTAATGGCATCATCATGTGGAATGAAGACTTCCTTAAATAAATTTAGAGGGACAAGGACATTCAGACCACAGCTTTTAACAAAACCTGGAAATGGACATCTCTCCTCCTTTTGAAATGTGTGCAGAGATTATGCAATTAAGATCTTTGAAATGGGTTTAGGTGGTGAATATGATTAATGATCTTACAACAGAGGCTTGAGAGACATCTCATGCACCTTTCATGAGAAGGAACTGTCTATGAGCCAGAAACTGCCATCCAAAACAGATTCCTTCAGACCTTAATCTTAGATTTCTCAGCCCCTAGACCTGTGAGGAATTATTATTGTTGCTTATAATGTAAAAAATAGTGATCAAATGACCCCCAAATGTAGCTTTAAAAATGGTGCATGTGATCCAAACACACACAAAATTGTGTCATTGGAGGTGTGGTTTTGTTCAGTGGCAGAGATTCTCCCATAAATCCATCTCAGGCTGAACAGATTAGCCATATCATGCTACCAGCTGAGGACAAACGTATATCTTCATAAAATGGAAGGGGGCTCGTGTATTATCCTGAAACAGAAAACTGAGACCCAGCATGGCAGACATCAGGAGGAAAGAAATCTGGTTGTTTCCTAGGGCTCACCAGAGTTTATCCTTAGCTTAAGGTCTAAGAAGGCTGAGATCATAACAGTGCTCAACTTTCATCCTGCTGTTTCAAAATCCAAGTGCCTTTTCTAGAGACACTTTCTAAGCTTTAATATCTTCACATCCTGGATGATTCGCTATAACTGCAGTTAGATAATAAACTTTCACTCAGAGAGAGGGAGAGAAGGCAATAAAGAATGATGCCCTCGGATATTTGTTTTAGTGACAAAAGGAGATAGAGAAGGCCTAAGACACCTCCAGGTCCCTGTGGGTAATTTTCACCTATATTAAGAGAACCATTAAATGTGTCCTATAAATTAGAAAATAGAATTCTAGAAGGTAGTCCCTGCAGACTTTGCTACATTTTGATTTTAGGAAGTTGTAAAATATCTTCCTGAATGTTTCTTCTTAGAAAACCATTGGCATAAAGCATTTCATAATTACTATTGGAAATGTAGTACCTCAAATTGAGATAATTTATAAATATTCTGTGGATATTTCCTTGACTATTTTAGTTCACATGTATAATTGGTAGTAATAAATATTTTGAAATGGTAAAGTAGAGTTTAACTCTTGGCAAAGGAACTGGGTAATACCAGATGAAAACTCATTTGCACCAAGGGAACCTCAGCATTCTTGTTTTTCCAATTTCTTTCCACATTACCCATGGTCTTCTGAGTAACCTTCCCAATATCTTCCTCCTTTTTTTTTTTTTTTTTTTTTTTTGAAGCTGAGAGTTTTGCTTTTTGATCCAAAGGCATCCAGGAAGAGACTGTCTGCCAGGGAGCTAGTAGGAGGGCCCATTCTGCACCGTGTGTAACTTCAAAGCCCATCCCCACAGTGATGCACTTCCTCCAAGGCCACATTTCATAATAACTTCCTGAGCCAAGCATATTTATACTACCACATTCCACTCCCTGGCCCCCATATGATTGTGCATACACATGAGTGTATGGAGACCATATTTAAAAGTAGCCTAATACAAAATATGTGATGTTCAAATTAAAAAGTCCTCATCATCTATAGAAGTCTCATAAATGTTAAAAGTCCAAAGTTCAAAGTCTCTTCTGAGATCATTCCAATCATGTAACTATAATCCCCTATACTTTGAAAAAAATAGCACATAATATCCATCCAAATTCACAGGATATACTTCACTATTCCTAATCACCATTGTGAGGAAATACTGGGCCAAGAGAAGACCAAAAGCCAGCAAGGCAATCTCCAAACTCTGCATTTCCATGTTTGATGTCAAAGTGTTCTTCAGATCTCCAACTCCTTTCTTTCCTGCTCACTGCAGCACAATTCTTTCTCTTTGGCTGATTTTATTTCCTGAAAGTAGTTTTCCTGAGAAGGTATCCCATAGCTCGAGAATTTAAAACTCTTGGGATCTCCAAAGTAATTTCAAAAATTACAGCTTCTTGTTCCAGTATCTGGGATCCACAGATGATCTTCTGTCCTCCTCAAAAGAAAGAAACTGGGTCTCGTCTCCAGCTCTTCCCTCTGTAGTACACTAGGTTCTGCTCGACTCCACTCAACTGCTCCTGCTGCTCTTTCTGCTCATCCTATGGGACTGACATCTTCAATATGCTGGGTTCTTCTGTGACAAACATTTTTGACTACATTCCTCTCATGCTCCCTTCATGGTGCCAAGCCTTAGCTGCACTGCATGAAACATTCATGCCTAAAAACCAGTGCCACCTGGGTGAGTCTTACACAGGACTGAGTCAAGCTGCACCACAAAGGACAACCTTGGTTACCTCTGGAATACAACTTCTTTCTCCTCTCAAAAAACACTTACCAAAAGATGTCACCTTGGTGGTGCTCATTTCTTCTTCATCACCACTAATTTTTTAACTACAGCCAACCAGCATCAGTTGTCTCAGTTGTCCCTTCTATTCTTGCCTCTAAAGCCAGAGCCACATGAACAAAGCTGCTGAGTTCCTCTGCTTGCTGGGGCTGGAACATGGCACCCTCTATTACATCATCACCAGCTTTATATTTTTCAACAACTTCACTGCCTAAGCTCGGCTGTCCTTGAACTTGCTTTGTAGATTAACCTTGAACTCAGAGATCTGCATGGCTCTGTATTCTGAACGCTGGATAATACATGTGTAACACTTTGCCCATACCTAAACTTTTCCTTACTTAAAACGTGTTCTGTACCAGGAAGACTTGAATCAGAGATCTGCTTGACGTTTATCTGGAATTTAAGGAATATACCTCCATGCCTGTACTTATGTATTCTATTTTAGATCTTAAAATGAAAGCCCAGAAGAGTAATCACAATCCATCAACAGTCAATTTCACACATACTGGTGACCTTTGTGTCCACATGAAAACGATGACCAGGTGATAATAATGCCTAACATGATACATTTTTCCTTTATACAACTGCAAATCCATAAATTTAGGTGGATGGAATCTTGTCCTAGCATCGCCATCCCTTTAGTTCCATGTGTATCATTGATCACAGGATTTAGCTTCCTGCAGCTTCCTGGTGAGGCTTTTCTCTTTTGACCTAACATTTTATATGTTTTTCTTTCTAAGATTACTATGCTTGCTCAAAACAATCATCATGAGAATAAACATAGGTCAAAGGCTTTGCTGACTTCACTGTGACTTCGTCAATACAATGAACCAATATCTTCCTCTTGAGCATCCACCTTTTGCTTTCTTTGTGAGTAGACAAAGACAGGTATACAACTCTAAAAGCATTTGTGTTTGTTCTTCCCTAAGATTGGTTGCTTAAAAGCAAGAGAAAAAGTATGTGATAACATACACATGGGCCAGAATCTCTGAGTTTTTCAGCTCCTCAGGGGAGTGTGTTTTCACCTTATGTAGAATTTGATGAGTCCACTTATAAAAATAGCAGCCATTTAAATTAGAGGAGCTTTCCCTCCATCATTTTGAAGCCAAGTTTTTTTTTCCTTCTAAAAACATTTACTTTATTTTTTCTGCACAGCACAGAAGAAAGATTCCCAATAAATTTAAAGTTTACAAAATCTCTAAAAGTTAACTTTGGGTTATGGCAGTAAGTACACAGATGTGCCAAAATGAAAACAAATGCTCAGTGGAACCATCTACAAATGTTTGTTTATGTTTTACATGAATAAATTATATATGTGAACTGATACTGTATCTACTGCGGTATCTTTTTTCTATGTAGAGTTTTACAATGTGATTATTTTTTAGGAAGATGGGATGTGTAGACTACATAAATTATTGCTTAAAGTCTGCTTTTCTGTTTTTTTAGATGTGAAGAGAAACAAATATATCTTCTTTCCAATCTCATTTTTACTAAAAAAAATAAAAAGCTTTACTGATATTTAATTTTAGCAAATTTTTAATTACAACTCTTTACTCTTAAATCAGGATACAAAGTAGTGGACTTTGTGACAGTATTTTTATGTCTGGATTTCATTGATTCCTGTCTTCCTTCCTTCTCTCCTGTCTTCTGCTTCCCTCCACTTGTGCCCTTCCCCCTTTCACTTTCATAGCACATCTATTTTATTTTCTTTTTCAAAAATCTTTCTGCACTTCCTTAAGACCTCCTTTTCCCCCCATTGTCCCCTCTCTTGTTTAAAACATCCCCACTTTCTGCCTGTCTTTCAGGGTTATATACACAATAGTCCTATTTAAGATTTTTAAAAATTCATTAGAATCTTTAAACAGTCTTACTCTACCCACTTATAATTATCAACTTGCATCTGGGATTTACCCTATGTTTAAAAATCTTGTCCTATACAATACAATATCCTCTGCCACATAGACACTTTTATCAATAATAATGCCATTGTGGGAAGCAGAGGTTTAGAACCAGCATATTATCCTTCAGTCAAGAGAATTGTATCAAACACAAACTTAAATAATAGCACTGAGCTTGCTGTGTACATGATGAACACTGAGTCCTTTAGTGTTTGCCATAGCTTTCTAGTCCCTCTGTTGAGAAATTCTAGTCTTAACTGTTTTGAAAAACAGGGAAATACAGAGTGTGCTCTAATGCTGACAGAACTGTCCTTACACTGAGACAACTGTATCTTAGTGTGTTCTTTTGGAACACTATTAGAGTCATTACCTTTTTAAAAATACTCTTTAAAATATTTGGAGAAAACTGTAATATTTGACTAATCTTGATTTCTCAGGATAAGTTGATCCTATTAATTTAAGCATTGTACCATGCCTATTATCAGCAGTGACAGCTGCTTAGATGAATCTATAGTACTTTGGCATTTCTAATTTATTTTCATGTATGTTATTGTTTCTTTCCCTTTGGTTGTTCTTCTATTTTTTTTTTATTTTGCAGTACTATTATTGAAACTATTATTGAGTATTGAGTAAGTACTTTCTCCCTAAGATAAGCTATATTCTTGGCTGTCTTTTTAACTCTTTGTTGCTTTTAAGATTTATTTTTAGTTTTAATTACATGTATGTACATGTCTCTGTGTGTGTACACATGAGTATAGTGCCCATGGAGGTCAGAGACATAGGACTTCCTGGAGCTGCAATTATAAATTGTTGTGAGCTGCCTAGTATGGGTGCTGTAAATTCAGTTCCTCTGTAAATGTAGTGTGGACTCTTAACCACGGAGTCATTTTTAGATCCTCACTTTTTATTCTTAAGGCAAAGTCTCACTAAATTGTGTTAGCTTCATGGCTTTGTGATCCACACCACCCTTCAATAGGATTTCTTGAAAAGGGAATTACAGGCCTGGCTAATTCTTCTCCTCAACACCACCAAACCAGTGTGTGTGTGTGTGTGTGTGTGTGTGTGTGTGTGTGTGTGTGCAAACACACATCTTTATGTATGAGTATAGTCATATGTATACCACCCCCGTTCATATGGAAATCTGAGGCAACTTTGAGTGTTGGTACTCACTATCCACACTCATTGAGACAGGATCTTTCTGCTGTTGGCTACTGTGACTATCAGGTTAGCTTGCCATATGATTTTAGGGATTCTCCTGTATCTATCTCCCGTGTTTCATAGGAGCATTGTAACTACAGATGTATACTACCATGCCTTGGTTTCCATAGTCTATAGAAATGTAAACTCAGATTCTCATGGCTGCAAAGTAAGTCTTTATGCATTTAATACCATTCACCTTCATTATTTCAAGAATATTTCCATATACTTGCACAATAGCAACTGTAGGTTTTTGATTTTATAAATGAGGAAACTGAGGTTCAGGCAAGATAAGCCACATGGTTTAATAATTGGTTCAACAAGGTCTTAATAGATAACATGTACAAAACAAAAATCATAGGATATTGGGAAAGTACAATAAAGTGATCCTGCTTTCATTTACAAACCAGTGAGACAGGCATAAGTTGTTTTTAATTATGATACATAATTATACAGCTGCCCCAGGGTTAGGAGTTTGACAGAAGCCTGTTTCTCAACCAAGCTCAGCAGATTTGTTGTCTTCACTCTAGATTAGTGAAGCCAAATGAGGTGTAACAAGTTACATTAACATAAGCCCTTCTCAAGGTAGGACTTTCACTTACAAAAAGTTTATATAGATTTCAATCTAATACTGTTTTATTTTCTTGTCCCTATTCTTACTTGCATTTGGGTTCTTAGTCTATCATCTTTTACACTCTAGCACTTGCTCTGAGCGTCTTCTCCAAGCTTTATTTGCTTAATCTATGGGCAAAAGTATCTACAAGAGTTTAGTATAAAAGATGAAGTAGTTACTTGCTATTATTTGTATATTAGGTGAAATGCTACCCCAAGGAGCTTCCAAGATGTTACTGTGATATGAAAACAGGGAGAGGACACAAACGTGAAGAGAAGGAAGTAAGAGCATACATTGCTAAGAACTAATGGCCATCACTTCCTGTGCTTTATTTGGAAAAAAAAAAAAAAAAAAAAAACAGAGCAGTTTCCAGCCCAAAACTACGTCATATGGACACATAAGCATTCTAGCTGCCAAACCTTATCCTAATCTAACCATTGACTCAAAACCCTTGACAGTCTTTTTTGCTATTTCCATATCACTTACCATTTAGGATTCAGATGTTTTTCATAATAGTCTTCAATTTAGCATCTTCTTTGTTGTCTTAGAGTTTCTAGCTGTGACAAAACAATGACCAAAAAGCAAACTGGGGAGGAAAGGATTTTTTTTTTCTTAACTTACACTTCCACATTATGCTTTTCATTGTTGAAAGAAGTCAGGACAAGAACTCAAACAGAACAGGGACCTGGAGGCAGGAGCTGATGCAGAGGTCATAGAGAGGTACTGCTTACTGGTTTGCCTCAGATGTCTTGCTCAGCTTACCTTTCTTATAGATCCTAGGACTAACAATTCAGGAATGGCACCATTCACCATGGGCTGTGCCCTCCCGCATTGATCACTAATTGCAAAAATGACTTACAGCTGTATCTCATGGAGGCATTTCTTCAATCGAGGCTCCTTCCTCTGAGATGACTCTAGCTTGTGTCAAGTTGCCAAACAAAACCAGTCAGTACATTTGCATTATCTGTTTCTCCTCTACTCAGGCAAATTGTCTCTGGTTCTATAAATGGTACTCCTGATAGGCTCCATCTAAAAATTTGCCTTATAAAATAGAGATCTTTCATTTTATAACTTTGAACATTAATCATTTATGGAATTTCCATTCTTATTTCTTCATTTCCAAGTAACTTACCTATTTTTATATCAGCTGTATTTTGGTTGTAATCTGTACTTTGACTTACCTTTTCTATTATCTTAAACTTATCATTTAGAGAAAATTCCAACTTAGTTAATAACATAGAGCTGTACAGTGTTTGATCTATGCCTCTTCAAGAGGATGAGAGGGTTCAGATTGTGAGAAGAGACTGTAGATATCAACCTATTGAAGTGTTAGCCCATGTTTATGGTGAGAGAGATGGCACCTGCACTGAACAGATGAAGTGGGAAAGGCTGATGAAATAACTATTCATGTAGACATTCAACCCAGCAAGGTGGAGATCATCAGACAAACTGGATAAAAGCCTCAAAAATATCCTGAGACAGAAAGCCAGATTTTTCAACTACGAAAAGAAAAAGATAAATAAGACAATTTACTTAAAATGAATATTTACACAGAAAATAATTTTCAAAGGTGACTCTGTGTTCAAAGCATGGTGCCTTAATAAGCAATATTACTAGATTTACTTTTAGATTGTGCACTGGAAAAATATTCTATTGGTACTTTTTTGGTTTATTAGTTCTTTGACGCATTACTATAATGCATTCACATTTTTGTTGGTCTGAGGAGTTTCTCCAATGTTCTTACGGGCTAGTCAAATTTTCATGACTCTAAGAATACCTGAAATAATCAATTTGTAAAACAAGGAGTTATTTTAGATCACATATTTAGGAGTTTTTATTCAAATTTTTTGGTATGAGGTGAGGTCATATGGATAAGAATCCATTGCCTGCTTAAGTCACACACCCACAAGAATGAAGAGCTCTTGCTAGGCCTTACTCCTTAAAGCAGGCCTGCTCCTTTCAGTAGTACTACAAACTGAGGACAAAACATTTGACAGATAGGGTTCTGAGGGACATTAAAGATATAAAATAAATAGCTTTAAAAATGAAATAATCCATGCACTATTCTAACATTGCATTTTCTTTCTTAGGGGTGTAAAAGGTCACTGTATTTAAATATATTATTATTATCAACATATATCAGATTGTATCAAAGTTCACCAGCAAATAGCATCTGTTTGACAATGTTGTTTATATTTTCTTATATATGCAAATGGGGTATAAGTTATTGAAGGCTCTCAAGACATCAAGACACTGTAAGATAGACAGATAGTGAGAGAGGGAAGAGATGATTAGATAGATAGATAGATAGATAGATAGATAGATAGATAGATGGATGGGGTGAGTGGGTGGATGGATAGATAGATAGTTGATAGATAGGTGTGTATAGACATATATATGTATGTGTGTGAGTATCAAAATATGGTTTGCAAAAAGAAATCAAAACCAAGTCTGTGGGGTCTCCATTTTCTCTACAAAACTTAAGTTTTAAAAAAGCTGATTAGTTTTACCTTCAGAGGTTCAATCAGCTGATTGCTCAAATTCAGAAAACCAGGAAAAATATTAAATACAGCAATAACCCCATTCAGGTAAGCATTTACCTATTTATCTAAAGCCCAAATTCTTTGTAAGTGCAATTTTGCTGAATCTCCTATGTCATTTCCAATTTTAATTTTTAGTGGTATAAAGAAGCTCACGACTTAGTAAAACAATAGCCCATTAATGTTTTCATTCTGTTTTTTAAGCCAAGTTATGATAAAATAATAAATTTATCAGGTCTATATTTGGAAGGAATAAAAGGCCATTTCACACCTTAAAAAATTAAAGTCTTAGGACATGTTAAAGTATCCTGTCATGTGTACCTTGTTTGTTTTTACCTCCTGTCTACCTATAAAGCTAGAATACTGATGTGCTACCCATGAGGATAAAATCGCATGTAGGGTCTTGAAAATTCCTTGTTGGTAAAGAAATATGAAGATCTATATGAATTTGACCAAAACATTCTCCTTCAGTATAGATGTGCTTAATAAGTGCTTACAGATGTTGACATTTATAGATGTGTCATACAATATTTCAAGATTTATAAGCACCCTCTATCTCAGACTGACTCAATATAATGCATTTTCAGTTTGGGATTGTTTTTGATAGACTCTTTTAAATTCGTTTTCATGTAGTTTTTAGTCCCTCTTTTCTTGACTGCAATGTATTTACATATTATGTTCTTAAACCAGTAATTATGTGTCATTTTTTTTTAACAGGAAGATAATGTTTCAAGACAGTACAATGCTTACTCAGGTGCTACCGATAAGCTGTCTGGAAAAGTGTGGGCTCCAACATTTCTTTCCAAGTCAACAAAAATTTAAGAGCATCTGGTTTAGTATCAAACTATTATGTTAAACCACTTAGGTATTTTTAGGTTTTCATTTGATATTTTAGACTATAATTTCACAGTAATACTTTTTAAATGTGTGATTGAAATTATTCTCTTATGCTCTGTTCTTTCTGAAACTGTATAGGAGTTCACTTTATCTTAATAATTTAAAACTCTCAACTCTGAGATTTGACAGTATGGCTAATAAAATGATTACAAGATATGCTTTTTAAAATATAGTATTTATTTTACTAGTCATTGAATAAAATGTAATTAGTCATAAATTATCCTTTTAAGTTTTAATGATTTTAGTTCCTTTAATAATTCTAAGTCTTTCTTAGTAGACACTACTTAGTATTTTATATATTTAAGTGTATTTTTATTGTGTTACCATATTGAGTGATACAATATTCTGAGATGGGATAAAAATTTTAAAATTAAAAAATTAGAAAATTATTAATATTGCCTCTGAAAAATGTCAGCACACACTATCTGGAAACAAGTACTTTGTACAAAAACCAAATTATATTTAGATGTATGCCATCCATAAGTGATTTATACTATCATAAATGTCAGAAACATCTATTTTAATAAAATATTTTCTTAATTAAACCAATTTTAAATGAAAATTTAGTTTCATATGTAAAACTGAGAGACAATTTTTAGATCCTCTATATTCTCTACATGTTACCCTCCAAATTTGTGGGTTAGAATTTACATGTAAGTCTTTGATTCATATTTATTTAAAATTTTTCTCTAGCCTGTATATAATTTTTCCATGTATATGTCAAATTTTCCAACATCATATTCAAAAACTACATTTCTTACTGAGTTACCATTATTTATTTGTCAAAGATTGCTTAACTATACTTGTGTGGGTTTGTTCTTTTCTTCTTTACTCTGCCCCATTGGTATATATTTTTTTAATATCACATATAGTGTTGATTAGTACTGCATCATAAAACAAAGAAAAACATTGACATTTTCACTTTAACATTATGTTACTTATTATGGAATTTTCTTCTCTCACACACATAAACAGGAAGATCATGTTTTTTTAAATTGACTTGCTAGAATTTTGAGAGTGCATAAAATTCATAGAATAAGCTGAGGCAAATGGACATGCTGATAATATTGATTCCTCTTATTCATGAACATGGAGTATCTTTTTACTTATTTTGTTCTTAATTTTTTTAATTAAAAGTTGTAGAATTTATCACATAGAGACTTTGAATATACATATTTAAAAATCCTTGTATTAGTCTTTCTAGAGCATAAAATCTTTAAGGATGTATGATTTTAATCATAAAAACTACTTTATTCTATCTGAATGTAAAATTTTGCTGGTATTAAAATTTTCACCTGTTGTTGCTGTGAAGAATTTCCTTTCATGTCAAGCAAAAAGCTATACTTTGCTTAAATTATGTAAAAATGAAATAGAAATATGAACATCAGAGTGATTTTAGGCTGTACAAATTAAATTTTCTGCTCTGTACTCAAAGGTATTTCAGTTTTTTTAGAAAAACAATTAATTTAAATTCATTATTAAAATTTTAGAAAAAACACATAATTCTGGCAGGCACATATGGTTATTAAATTAACCATTTTCCCCTTTCTTAGTTAATGCTTTATTTTAGCGACTTTTTCCCAATAGGATAAAATGGCAATCCATATTTTTCTTTTGCCTTTAAACTCTTACCTTCTTACTTAGACTGTTTCAGCTGGACCATTCTGTCTACCACCCATCATTGTTCTCCTCTGTCCTGGAATCAGTAAGATCCTGCTCTCCCTCTGTCATAGATTACATCTCATTACTGCCAATATTCCTCAATTTCTACTGTAATCAAACATGGCAAAATATTGCATACCTTTACAAGACAGAATCACAAATTTAGAGCTGACTTTCAGATTTTATTTGTTTTATTATGCCTTTACAAACTGCTTCACATTCTGCATTCTGTAAAGCTTTGCTCCGTAACAGCGATTTTCAATCTGGGCTACATGTCTACATCTCTAGAGAGTTATAAAAACAAAAGGGTGGCAGATACTGCCTAAGATCAATCCAGATCAATTAATTCAGTGTCTCTGAAGGTTGGTGCTCTGGCATCAGTACTTAAAACAGCTCTATAGGGGATTCCCAAAGGCCCCAAAAGTTGCAACCTGAGGATTTAATACAACAGAGGGAGGAGAACACTCCGTTATGAATATCTTATAAAAAGTGGATAAAACACCTTTAATAACTTAAGCTACTGGAAGATAGTTATAATTATACATTTTACTGTTATTTTTGTCTCATATGCACAGAAAGAATAAATGGATGATAATTACAGGAAAATAGTAAATTTTAGTTATGTCCTGATAACACTGTCATGCACAGAAAAGTTAACTTTTATGGATGGTCTGCCTGTGTAGGAAGGCTAGAGTGATTTTTCTGATGAGTCCTTAGTCCTATAAGTTTTCTTGTACTGTTACAAAGAACTTACTATAATCTTGGTGTCTTAAAACAGCAGCAACTACAAAAAAGATATCTCATAACTCGGAAAGTCCTAAGTCTGAAGACAAGCCAGCAAAACTGGTTCTCCTCGAAAATTCTCAGGAATCATCTCTTCTTGCCTCTCCCGGGTTTCTGATGACTGTTGCTGGCAGCCTATGCTTGTAGATAGATCACTCAGATACTCCTGTGTCTGGCTTCTCTTCTGTGTATCTATAACTAGGTTTACCTTCATCTTGAAATTTAGGGGATGTTACTATAACCCAACTAATTATGTATGCC
Organism: Rhabdomys pumilio; assembly: GCA_030674055.1. Lineage (NCBI taxonomy): Eukaryota > Metazoa > Chordata > Mammalia > Rodentia > Muridae > Rhabdomys > Rhabdomys pumilio. The sequence continues at coordinate 260,910,377 of JANHMN010000001.1, read as the reverse complement.
CAGTACACTTCTAAAGAAATTTATTCTGACTTCACCTACAGAAATAACTCATGTACATGTCTAAGGGGGAAGCAATTGCTGGCTTTTAAATATACCTTAGAGGTATATTAAAAATCAAAGCCTTTACTGCTATTATCTTAAAAGCTGTTCCATGGAAACATGAATTTTGGGAGTACACTATTGAATCCAATGTTACTGGAAATTTGGGCAGTCCTGCCACAGTCTCCAGATGGTACTCAGGAAATCAGGTTCCCCATTTTGAGTTCTTCATTTCATTGATAGATGAATTGAAGAACAGACTAAAATTAAAGCTTGAAGATAATTGTATTAGAGTTTAAAAGAAAAATACTTCAGAGTGGACAGGCTGTAAATTTCAACCACTGTATAGAGTAAGAGAGTGGAGAAGAGGAAAATAACAAAAGCCAAGGCACTTAAGTTAAGCTGTCATGAATGGTAACCATGGATAGGGGAAGCTTTAGAGAAAGGAAAAATAAGCCCATTGATCTAATGAAAGCATGCTTGAAACAATATAGAAGAAAAGGTTATACTTTTTACAGAAAAGTAGGCAAATTTTCACTGCAGCAAGGATGTGCTCCTGTAAGAAACTGCCCTACCCTAGGGGGTGAAAATTAGGGAATGGAAAAGTATATGATTCTATTAAAGGACTAAGTATTCTGCCTGTCTCTGGCATGGGACATTGCCATTATAGGGATAGATTTTGACCAGGAGATTGACTTGACCAAAGTGGAATGTTATGTCCTCACCAAACCCAGAGATTCTATCCTCTTGACTAGAAGAAATTTTCCCTTAATGGAACTTTATCACTAGTTTAATACTTGTACTTTAGATATATAGCTGAGTTTCTTCTCAGCTTTGGATGTTGTTTGGCAGACTTTACGCTTGGGTGTGCTATTTCTTGTATTCCATGTGTATTATGTAGGTTTTGCTTACTTCTGTCATTATGCCCCTGAGCATATATTGCTAAAGTCTGTTTTCTCATATAGTCTGTGAAATGTTAGAGAGCAGAAATTGACTTTTTCAGGTCATTGTGTAAACACCCAACACAGTTTCTGACTCATGTAAACTTTCATTAAATATCAAAAGAAAGAAAGAGGAAGGGAGGAAGTATAAAAAAGTATGGATACCCACTTGTACACAGCAGCTAATCCTTCCTAAACATCTGCCAGATTACATAAACATGAATTTAGTAGACTTCTACAATTCACTCTTCAAATACTGCTACTCTTTATTAATTATTGAACATCTCATATAAAAAAATACAGCCAATGAATACAGTTTCTGTTTATAGAATCATAGTTCAGATCATTGGTCCTATAGTTACTGTTTCCAAATTATTGGATCTCAATATTTAGAAATGAAATCTCCATAACGTTGTTCAAGAAATAAGAGTCTTCAAGATTACACAAAATATGATTCTTCCTGGTCAAGTATTTATTTGACAGATAGGAATCTTATGAGGAAAAAAATAGCAAATTGTACCTTGGGCCAATTCTTAGACTTCACCTCAAGAAATAACTCACCTGAATATCTAAATGAGAAACAATTGCTATCTTTTAATACAATCAGAGGGACAGACAAGAAAACCTTTCCTGCTATTACCCTAATTCCAAAGACCTAGGTCTTCAAAATTTGGATCATGTCATTATAGGTTCATTCTGTCAGTCAAGTATAGAATTTTCAGATTTGCTTTTGTGTGAATTTTTATAGTGATTAATTCCACTCCCATTTGAAGCAAAATTAAGAGAAACAACGCATGGACTAAGCAGAGTAGCAGCATAATGTAACATAGATCCCTCCCTGGAAAGTGAACTTGTCAGCCCTGTAACAGAAGAAGTTTCTGCTCACACCTCAATAAGAACTTCATTAACATGTAGCATTAACATGTAGCATTAACATGCTAATCCCTACCCTTCTTTTGGGTAGTTTGGAAGACCAAATCTCTAAAGTAGAGGTGCCTTAGAAAAAAGTCTAGGTGGCACTTTTACCTTTTCATATTGTAATCTGAATTGTAACCAATGGCAAAGTTGATGCTTACATTTCTAATGTTTCTTGGTAAATGTCAGGGGGCTCCAAAACTTCAATGGCCTGAAGCTACTGTAACAGAGCCTCTAATCCCTTCTTGTGAAAGTGCTGTGATGCCCCTTTAACTCCAAATAAAAAATTGAAGATTATAGAATTAGTTGCCTTTTAAAATATAATTTGATATTATTTGAAAATAATTAAATAATATGCTTTGGAAATTTGGGGTTTCCTTTTTCTCTCTCTTTTTTTCTTTTTTTCCCCCCACACTGACTTCAACTTTAGAAAGCTTGTTCTTAAGCCAAGGTAATTTTGACTTCAGGCAATGTTTAGAGCTACTTTTTGCTTTGGTATCTTGGAGAAAGGAGAATAGAATGATATGTTATAAAGATAGAGACCAGTAAATTCCACTGAATGAACAGTGCACAGGATACCTCCTGAAACAAAACTATCGGCTTCAAAATGTCAGTGGTGCCAGAGTAGAGAAACTGTACAGACCAAGGACAACCAAGAAACCAGGGCTCAAACTGGCATATTTTTATGACTTCATTTTTCTTTCTGCAATATTTGTGAGGTGTAGAGATATTCTATAATCTATTATATATTATACATATTAAACATTATACATAATAGAATATATTACATACAAGGCAAGCCTAGTCTACATAGTTCCAGGACACCCACAACTATATAGAGAGATCCTGTTTCAAACAAACAAACCAACAAACAAAATAAAATAAAATAATAAAACAACATAAATAGTTCTATACATTTGGAATTAGGAGATGCACACCACAGCTTGCTAAAAGGGTCCACTTTCTACCACCTTTTTGGGTCCTGGGTGAAATTCAGTTCTTCTGGCTTAGAGAACACTATTTTAAACCAATGAAGTTAGAAAATGTCAGAGAATTTCAAATTTCCCCACATTCACCAGGCTCATATTAGATACAATTAAGGTTTTAACCTCCAAAGTTTGCTTGACAGTTACAGATACTTTCTCACCCATTATCATCTTTGATCTTCACAACTGTACAATGTTAAAAGAACCAGTGTAAATTTGTCATATGCAAATTAGGTAGTAAAAATTAAGAGGCAGTTTAGAGACCTAAGATGGATTGGAAGGGGTATTGTCAGGGCTGATCAGGTTTGTAAGGGGGCATTGTCTGAGAAATGTTAAATAAGGATACTATGCTCACTAAAGAATACTGTTTTTTAATTTCCTTTCTGTGCCAATGTCGGTGCTGAGGTACTGTGACACCAGGAATAAGATTCACACTATCTCTTTTTACCTTGACTGATCACATTTGGGATGTTTAGATCTTTTATTCAGATTAAAACAGGAGAAGAAAAAAATTGAATTCGTATAGACCAATCTTCCTCTCTTGTCTCTCTAGACAAATTTCTTCCCCAATTTCTGATCTAATGTTAGCATTTAAATATTGCAATAATTTACAGAAGAAAAGAATGGGTCTTGAAAATTCTGTTAAATCCTATTGCTTTAGCAGAATACATATTCAAAGTGCTTCTCAGTATCACCATTTTGTGATCACCATTTTAACACCCGTCAATGACACAGAAAGGTTTTCTTGCTATCTTGATCACTGTGGGAAATAATGGGTTGAAGACCTTTATATTCCTCTGATTTTGTGACAGGTAATATATTCAAATCATAATCACAAGTACTATCTGCTTCACTATTCATTTTGGAACCTACTAGAACCATTAGGTTAGATATTCTACCAATACAGAAAGCAGAGCTTTCATGTCAAACGGAATAAGGGATAGTTTATTCTGAAGCCAGGAACGAACATGGTCTTGGAACAGAGATTTAGGTTACCTCAAATACCATATTTCAATCTGATAACAATTTCATGAATTTTATGTTAACAGGATAAAGACAATCATAAATCAAGTTATTTTTCTAGCACCTTGTTGGAAATATGAGATAGGTGGGTTACAGTATTATTGGGAAGCCTCTACTGTAAACCACAGAAGCTGATGACAATCTTAGCTTTTGAGTTTTTGGAAGCTAGGTGTCTGCTTATATATTCCAAAAGAATGTACCTAAAAGTCAGAAGGCTGTTAGACAACACACACTCTTAGGCAATAAATGGCTGTTTAAAGGGCCAACGTAACCTAAGGTAATTTTGGCTCCTAACCTCTAATATATATTTCATATCTCCACAATCAGCCAGCCAGCCTTTCCCACTTATCAACATTATCCCATTAGGAGCCCCAGTAATTTACCCACAATTTGACTTCCTTATGATGAAAAGGAGAAATGACAGTTGGTAGTCTGAAAGATGTCATGACCTTTCTGTGATGGGATTGATAGCTTGAGGCTGGGGTTCAGTGTGTGTTTGGTGCAGAACTAAAAGATATTACCTATGGCTGTGTCAGAGCATGCTAGAGAACAACTTGATGACTAGCTTGACAACATAGCTCAGGGCAAAAGGGAAAACAAGACCTGGCAGGAGAGATTGCTGATAGGAAACTGATTTAGTAAAAACCAAATGTGACAGTTGCTGAAACCATTCAGTTCAGTGAGAACTGCTTCACCTCAGGTTTACAACAGGTATTTAATAATGACCTATTAAGAGGGGTGGTAGTTCAACTACTGGCTACCTCTGAACTTTCACACACATGTGTGCACACACACAGATGTGTGCATGTGCACACTTACACACACACACACACCACACACACACACACACACACACACACACACACACAGAGAGATCACGACTTTGAAACTATATTTACTTTGCTGTGCCTACCTTCATTTTAACTAGAGGAACATGAATAATAGTCCTTCTTTGGCCAACTGGTTCTGTTTTGCTATGTTACTAATTTTTGTTGGTTTTTAAATTTTATTTTAATTTTGTTTACTTATCTGTCTGTTTATTGCTTTGTTTTTACTAGAGTTGTGTAATCACACAAAAGACCAGAATGGCCTGAACTACACTTCAGTTCCTGTTTCCTAAGATTATCTTTCTAGTAGTATTTTGATGGATAGCTGGAAGCAGAGGAGAGGAGACAGTTATAGTGGTGCTTGTTTTACTTGAACACAGTGCCCCTAACAAAATTTGTTTTGCTATTCAACATTTGTGAGCTTTTGCTATAGGCATATCAAAATCAGCCTGAAAATATATTTTCCACAAGAGTTAGAAGAGTTTGATGGAAAAAGTTATCCATGTGCAAGCAAATGCCACTGATTCTGAATTTGGGGCATGCTATTTCACAATGTTATATTACCAAGTATGATTTAATGTGGGTTCCATGATTTAACTGTTTTGCTCATAAGCACTCAGCCTTGTAAATGTTTATCAAGGCATGTCAAATGGTGTAATCATTTGAGTTTTGACTTCTCCAAGTTCGTTTAAATCCTCTTGCTGCGGAAATCTCAGTGTATCATATGCACCACAGTGCCTGGCAGACTTTTCTACTCAGATCATTTACCAAATTGGTTATTTGTTTAAAATGTCAATTGAAGTCAGCAGAATCCAAAAGCACTGGTTTGAGCTGGTTTATCCTCAGTTCTCACTCCTTGACAGTCCTCTCATTGACTTCCCTGAAGGTATATTTTCCAGAGGAGGGAGACTCTGACTGATTCCAAGGATTGAGAATATGAACTGAATACCACAGAGGAATACCTACCTCTTTGTTTCGAGTGAGACACACAGGGGATTTTTTCTGAGAGCTTGACCAGAAAATCTTGATGAACATTTGTCTGGGTCCAGCCTTCATGTAGGCAGTAGAGTTTTAACATTTGCTATCCTGGCCCACATTGAAGAGTGTTCAACGTTTTGATGTTTTTCTTGACTAAACAAAGTAGTTACCTCAAATTTTCAAAGCTATCACCACCATTCTTGAATCTACAAGCCTGTAGCAGTATTTATGTTCCTGTAAAACAAAAAATGGTTGACATGAAATGTTTGGATTTGATAGATTTTAACATTTCCTAAAACTTTAAAGAATATGGTAATATGGAGAGCAAGAGTCATATTTCTAAAATACTGCCCTGCATCTCTTCCCTGCCCCCAACCCTAAACTTTCTAGCCCAGTGGCTGTGCTGCTCTTTCCCCAGAGGCTCTATCCTATATAATCCAAACATTCTCTCTCTCTCTCTCTCTCTCTCTCTCTCTCTCTCTCTCTCTCTCT
>JANHMN010000001.1:260882742-260904166 GCA_030674055.1 Rhabdomys pumilio | reverse complement strand
TCTCTCTCTCTCTCTCTCTCTCTCTCTCTCTCTCTCTCTCTCTCTCTCTCTCTCTCCTCTTTCTGTGCCGACATACTTTTTCTCTCTTTCTTCTCCCTCCCTCCTCTCTCCAGGCTCTCTCCAGGGCTACTTCACTAGTCTCAATCCTTGAGATCTTGCTCCCCTGAGAGCAGCTTCCCAATAAACCTGCCTGTGACATAATCTAATCTGGTTTGAATTAGCTCTTTCACTGGCAAAGAAATAACCTATTATTACCATCCTTCACCATTCCTATAAAAGGGCTCATTCTGAAATTGGGGCAACATCAAAGCATGCAAAACTTCATCTTTCATTGCAATATACATACATACATATACACAAATACACACACATGTTACTCATGCCAGTGATTATTTTTCTACCTTCATTTATATCAAACCTAGTTCAATATTTTTTGTATATGAACTCATATTGAATATTTTTAAGCCTTGCAACAATTTCTTTAATTGTTGGATAGATAGTTTCAGAGATTTATATAATTTAGTTATTTCATCCTTCCACATTGTTTCTCTTTCTGTACTCTGCCAGAACTCTTTCTACTTTGTGTCTTCTTCCACATAGTCCACAGAGGGTTTTGTTTTAATTGGATATTTTATTTATTTACATTTCAAATGTTATCCATTTTCCCGGTTTCCCCTCTGCAAGTAGCAGCTGGAGCCATGGGTCTCTCCATATGTACTCTTTAGTTGGTGGTTTAGTCCCCCTGGGAGCTCTGAGGTGGGGTTGGGGGACTCTGGTTGATTGACATTGCTGTTTCTATGGGGTTGCAAACTTCTTCAGTCCTTATTCCTCCACTGGGGACCCCATGTGTTTGTCAGGTTCTGGCAAGGTCTCTCAGGAGACAGCTATATCAGGCTCCTTTCAGCAAGCACTTCTTGGTATCCGCAGTGATGTCTGGGTTTGGTGTCTGTATATGGGATGGACCCCCAGGTGGGGCAGTCTCTGGATGGCCTTTCCTTCTGTCTCTGCTCTACACTTTGTCCAAAATTTCCTTTAGATAGGAGCAATTCTGGGTTAAAAATTTGGAGATGAGTGGGTGGCCCCATGCCTCAACTGGGGGCCTTTGCCTAACGTCTGGTTATGGTCTCTATAGGCTCTCCCTCCCTTTTCTTGGCTATTTCAGCTAATGTCATCCTCATTGGGTCCTGGGAGCCTCTTGCTTTCCTGGCATCTGGGACTTTCTGGCAGCTACCCCCAGTTCCACATCCCTTCATTGCTACACAGCTTTGTTCAATTTCCTGACCCTATGTATATCATCACATACCTGATCCTGGGCCCCTTTGCCCCTCCCTCTCCTCTCTCCCTCCTAAGTCCCTCCCACCCTCTACCTCCTGTGAGTTTTTGACTAAATTCCGTTTCATTTTTACTTCCATATTTAACAGTACATGAGAACGCTGAGAATATATATATATATATATATATATATATATATATATATATATTTCTAGTTAATTAAAAACAAATGTTTCAGATGTTCTGGTAATAGTTAATACCTTTAATTATACATTTCATTGGAACTGTGGCTCTACATATTCACTGATAGAAATTAAAATGGATTTATTATCAATTTAATTATCAAGTGGATAATTGAAATAATAAAATATGTAGAGAAAGATGCTGCGTTGTCTGCTCTGTAATTGGATTATTTTAATGAGTCAATATGAACACTGTTACTGCTGCAGATCAAATTGTAAAATGTCTCTAGGATCCTTTCTTAATTCTAAGATATTCACATTGCAATCTGGCCATAGATGGAATAATTTCATTTTATTCTCAGAGATTTCCATGTACAAGCATTATTTCCATGCATAAGTATTTTATTTTTCAACTGAGAGATTTCTGTGTGTGTTATGTTTAGCTAGCACCAATCTAGAAAAGCAACAGGACCAGCAACTTTTATTTTTCTGGAAAAAGCTAAGCTGAAAGTATGTGAAGTTTATGGGTCCAGTTCCAGTTGTTACTGCTTAAGCATGGAGGTAACCAAAAATCTAAAACAAACAAAACAATACAAAAAAAAAACAAACAACAAAAAACATTATCTCAAAGATTTGTATGAATTATCAGACTTGGCTATTTGCCAATAAAAATTTATTTTCATTTGTAAATGATAAGCTGCATTTGGCGTGAGAGCTGTGGTCTGCTTTTCTGTTGTCTAAAATTTATACTTGTGTTACCAAGCCTGGACTTTCAAATACTCTTCTTGAGAATGGTTAATGGATATATCTTGCTTTGTGCATAACCACAGAGACTTCCCACTGTGGAGTTCATTAAGACATTAGTCAGGGAACTTATGCAGAGTTTGAAATATCCCTGCCTCCAGACCCCAAATATCTTCAGTTTGATTCATACTGTCATTTAAAAAAATGTGTTTTGAATGAGTAGACTTTTTCGATCAACCTAAAGTTTACAGACAAATTGAGCAGTAATTAGAGTTGCCGTGTAACTCTTTGTGACTACCCTACCCCATCCATCCTACGAGTTTGTCCTACTATCAATATTTCACACTAGTGAAATACAAATGCCACTGTTACTCAGTCAATATTGCCATATTAACATTAAGTAAAGACCACAGTTTTCAGTAGAGTTCAGTCCTGCTGTTAAGCATTACATGAATTTGGATCAGAGCATAGTGACACATGACCGCCATTACCGTGCTGAGTACTAGAACTAAAATTTCTCTGTGTTCTACATATCTATCCCCAGTCACAATCTCTCACCTACACACAAATTGAAAAGAACTAGCCGTTTCACCATTTCCCTTACTCAGAACATCTATGATGAGAATCATGCGCCTTTTCATATCATATTCTTTCACTTTGTGACATTAATTTCACTTTCCACATGTTCTGGTGGCTTCCTAGTTCCTTTTGTCACTGAATAATAGCCTACTGTCTGACTCTTTTGTTTTGTTTTGTTTTGTTTTTGTTACACATTCACCCGTTCAGGTGATCTCCTTAAGTACTAGCAGTTAACTCCATCTGGTCACCAATCTGGCTCTTCATATTCCATCTTCAGCTGATCACACAAATCCAAGTTTCCATTATGTTGTTCCAAGACCCAAGGTTCACACTGCATCACATCATCCTTTCCTTCTACACAGAAAGCTGTAACCTTCCCTCTTTTTCTATTTGACTCCTGCTCACCCTCTAAGATTCACTTACATACCATCAAGTTTAAAGATAGCCTCTATCTTAGCCAGAATTAGATTTCTTCTTTCTGTTGAGACATATGCTGTACAGTTCTGACACAAGGTTCTCCTTTATTAAAGTGTTAACAAAACTCTCAGGGGCCTAGAATGATAGCTCCTTACCCACCCTTTTCCAGCAACTAGAAGACAACACAGTAGATATAAATATTTGTCAAATGAAACAATGGGTTTGCTACTCTGAAGAAATAGGAACAGACAGTTCTCATTGTTCCCTACACTTTCTGTTCTTAATAAACCACTCAAAGTTAGTTCCACATTGAAACTACACTTTAAAAATTTGAAAATACAGCGTTCTTTCATGATTTATACCTCATAGGTGATCAAAGATGCTTTGTTTACTGATCGAGAATTTTCCTCTAAAAAAAAAGTCATAAAAATTTACAGAACCATTCTCCTCAAATTCCAGCCTTTAAAATTTCAGTTTAATTGTTTTGCAGCTAATAATATTTATCCACCTGTAATTTTTTTTCATTAAGATGTGCACTGATTTTTAAAACTAATCTAGACTTGAAATCTAACCCATCACAAAACATATGAAGGAAAAATTTGCAGGTTGAAGTGTGGGAAAATACTCTACAAATATGTGAGGTAATATTTTATAAAAGGAGAGAACACAGCAGGTAATTTTGTGCTACATGGTTCAGCTTTATTTTGCCCACAAACTAAAGGACTGAGTAGTTGACCTTTCAGAAACAGTGGCAAGCACATCACAAATGTCATCCATTCCCACAAGAAAGAACCCTGTGCACTTTGCCTGAAGCCCCACCCCCACTTTCACACTACTGCTGCAGCGTACACTCACATAGCACTGACTGAGCTCTCTAGTGCAGCATTTCTCCCTGTCTTCACACTGTCTCCACTGATGATGTCTGCTTCACACAACAGTATTTCGTGCCTGGTGTTGCACAAAACATTTACAGATCCTTGTATCCGGTCTAGCTCTCTTCTGTTCTTCATGACTAGCAAGAAATAGTTTTCCAAATTTGCAGCTGATTTTTTAAATGTGCCTGTCCTAAAACTTTTAGCACATTTTTATCATTACTAGGGAAAGACCCAAAACCTTTCAAAACAACTGCCTTGTTTAGTTCATGTCTAAGACCCAAACCCAAGCTTTAGAATCCCTACCTTCAGACTTTTGGTTTCTGTCTTCATTGTTCATGTTTTGTATTTCAAATGTTTTTCTCTGTCTCAGTACAACCACAAGCTGCTACCTTTTTGAGCAATATTTTTCATCCTACTCTTAATCTATTTAAAACATACTAGTGTTTCAAGTTCCCCTTCATAGTTTAATACTTTTGTTTACCAGTTGATGCTGGATTGAGTTTAAGTGATCTCATTGGTATATTCTCTAAGAGAAGATAGACTACCTCAGTTTATGCTCACTGAAATATCTTCAGGTTGAATGCAATAAGTGGCACATGCTAAAAGTTTGATAAATACTTACTGGGTAAATGAATGCATGGATTTTATGTCATTAAATATGAAACAAATGGAAACCTATCTCCATCTGTCCACTTAATTCAGATTTTCAGATTTATTATCTACTATATGGAGTTAAAAAGAATGGTAAAATTTTGGAGAGAAAGTTTATTTTCATTAATTTTTGTTTCTTGCAGTATCACATTCTCACCCACAATGTGGGAAATAATAAAATATAAGTCCCCATACTTTTAATTGTGCCATGCTGAGTTAAAGAGAATTGAATCTGCAACAAAGTGAGCCTGAAGGTCTCACTTATTCTGAGTGGACTGCTCTAACCAAGTGTTTGGCATTCCTCCTTCTCAAGGCTTGTCTCTCAGAGTGTGCTGGCTCCCCACTCTGCTGACTTCACTCTTCAGTATTTGATGTTTGCTCTTTTGTGTTAACCTTTGAAATGATCAAACAAGTTGTTGCTAGGATCTGGAGGATTATGGCCAAGGTGTTCCTGGTTAATAAAGCAAAGTGAAGGGGAAAATTGCCCTTCATATTTTGTTTCTGCAGTACATGGACTTTATCTGTTTTCCACACCCTCATATTAATACTTCTTATGAGACACTTAAAGCTCTAGTTCTCTATCAGATGTTTTATTTGACACTAATCAAAATTAAATCCTTTTTATTTCCTTTATTGATCTATTGCTGTCATTAGAACTACATATTTACTAAATAGTTCAATGATAGATGATAGTTAGGATGTTACTGCTGTGCACAGACACCATGACTGAGGGGGAAACATTTTATGGGGCTGCCTTACAGGTTCAGAGGTTCAGTCCATTACCATCAAGGCAGGAACACGGAATTATCCAGGCAGGTGTGGTGCAGGAGGTGCTGAAAGTTCTACATCTTCATCTGAAGGCTGCTAGCAGAATACTCACTACCAGGCAATTAGGCTGAGGGTCTTAAAGCCCACACCCACAATGACACACCTATTCCAACAAAGTCACACCTACTCCAACAAGACCACATCTTCTAATAGTGCTGTTTGCTGGGCTAAATATGTACAAACCATCACAGATAGAAAAATAAATAACTGCTGCTATTGCAGATGACCCAAGTTCAGTTTCCAGCACTCACAATGAGCTGCTCAAACCTTTCCATACCTCTAGTTCCCTGGGATCTGACACCAATTTCTGAGCTCTGTGGGCAACTGCATAAAAAGTGAAATATATTCAGACATACACACACATTCACATAAACAAAACAAAAAATAAATCTTTGAATAGTAGAATGATGCATGTGCAATATCACATGGCTAGAAAAAGAAGGGTCTCCACTGCTTGATTCACTGTTGCTTTCTAGGGCATGTAGTCACTGCTTTGCTTCTTACATCATCTTAACAGCTTCATGGATTGGAATAAAATGAATGTGACTATTCTTTGAGAAAACAAAACATAAATAGAAATTATTATTACTATTTAATGAATATTGAATTTTAAAAGTACTGTAGAATTTATCTACCGTTTCCTTCTGTGCATGAAAATTTGCATTTTAAAGCAAGTATTTCTGATCTGCTTACTTGTTTGACTTATTTATTATTTATTTGTACTTATAATCCACAACACATTCTAAACACAGCAAAGGCTTATGGAAAAGTTTAATTTACGATGAGACTTAGAGGAAAGAAGCTAGAAAAGGGCAGTCTATGAATGCACGCAGAAACAAATGTTAAAGAAGCAGACAGAGATGGGATGGCGATATTATTCTGGGAGGGAAGTAGAGAGAGATTTGGATGAAAGCAGCCCACATTTATTCTAGGAATTTGACAAAGTCATGGAGCTATGATCTCCACCCTCTTTCCCCAAAGTACGCCATTTGGAAAATTTCAAAATGTTCCATTTTATATTCAGTTACTCATTTGATGAACTATCTTGCTTCCTTCTTAGGCTCGGAAGCCGTCTTATAATAAAGACAAACTAGGTTCATTTCTGTTTGTAATTTCTCAATGATTGGTCCATGCCCCTTATCTAAAATTTGTAGATAATCTTAACTACAAATGGCTCTGTTCAGCCTGTTCCAGGAAACATCGACCAGGCCTTTGTTTGAAAAGGTTATTAATACCATCTGTTGCTCTAACTACCTTATGACCACCTTGCAAGCATGTCTTTATTTCACAAGAGGTTATTTTAACCAACCTGTTATGTTTTGCTTCTGTAACCTGGACTATTTGCATGCCAAATCCCTCATTTGGAGACTCCCTATTCATGAACTATAAAAAGCTTATCTTGCTCATGTCCAATGCTGACATATTGATGCTTGCTTTAGGGACAGGCAACCTGTGTACGTGAATAAAAAAGCTTGCTTTAATTAATTACTTCCTTTAATTAACTTGGCCAAGATCATTTGGGTCAGTGGTCTTTCTCCTCAAATCTCTGGGATTACCAACAGTCTAATTGACAGGTACAAGCAAATAGGTAAAGAGAATATTAAGTTAGATATCATGGTTCATACATTAAATTCAGCACTTCAGAGGCACACTCCAGGGGCTGAGCCATCACTACAGCCCTGATATTGTCATTGTATACACTAGAAAGGAAGAAATATGGGCAGATTTGGTAAATGGGGGGAGAAATCTATTTTGAGAGGTAATATATTTTATTGTTACTATTTGCAAGGGCCTTATACAGCCCAGATTAACTTTGAACTATGCAACAGAGAATGATCTTGAATTCTTAGCCTTCCTACCTCCACATTCCAAGCATCGGCATTATCAGTCACTTGTCACTAGACCCACTATTTTCTTAGTACTGTAAAGTACAATATTAGAGAATGTATACTTTTTGTTTATATTATTTATGCTTTCAATTTTTGTTTCTTTAGACACATGTTTCAGTTGTCAGTATGTCATGTACCATTATATTTTCCCAGCTGTATTTCTCCATATATAGGTTTAGAGATCAACAACATATGTACTTTCTGTTGTGTTGAATGAGTATTTCAATTTAATTTGTAATTACCTAATGAGAGTGTATAACATAGAACCACAAACCCCAGATTCAGACGGTGTGTACATTGCTTTTACATGTATAGTCAAGTGGGATCAAGTAAGGTTTCTGCATATAGGGGTAGGACTTGGTGATATGACTGAGATTAGATTAGATTTCAGTTGGGCCCTTTTACCACTCCACCTGTGTCTTTTCTTTCCAACCAAGCTTTCCCTAGACTCTTCTCAGGATAGTAAAGGAAGCACAAAATAGAGGATCACATTCATTGAACAAATATTTATAAAGCCTCCACTTTCTTCAACCTGACTCACAGTGAGAGAGAATATTGAAGATTACAAGCTAAAGAAATTGATTTGGGCAATGAGAAACAGCTGGGGCTAGCTTTACAAAAATAATTAGATATAAGTATTTTATGTTTACTTAATTCTTTGATATTTATTTATTCTTCCCTTCTACAATACATCCAGATGCAGCTTCCTCTCCCTCCAGTCTTCTCAGTCCTTCTCCTACATCCCACTTCTCCAAGATTCATTGCTACTACATTTCCCTTCAGAAAAGAGCAAGCCTCCCAAGAATATTACCCAAACTCAGAATAACAAAAGTCATTCCCACTGCCCCCCAGCTAGCATGCAAAATCTGTTCTATTCTTCCCAAGGAGATTCATGTGTCCCTCGTTAGATCCCTCTTTGTTATTTATCTGGGTCTATTATTATCTTTTAGTTAAAAGATAATATCTACTTATAAGTGAGTACTTATCATGTTTGTCTTTCTGGGTCTGGGTTGTCTCCCTCGGTATGATTTGTTTTCTAGTTCCATTAATTTGCCTACTAATTTTATGATGTCATTTTTTAACAGCTGAGTAATACTCCATTGTGTAAATGTACCTTGTTTACTTTATCTGCTTCTCAGTTGAGAAACATCTAAGTTATTTCCAGTTTCTGCCAATTATAAAAAAAAAAAAAAAGCTGCTATGAACATAGTTGAGCAAAATTTCTTGTGGTAGGATAGAGCATCTTCTTTTTGGCATATGCATAAGAATGATATAGCTGGGTACTGAGGTATACTGGTTCCCAATTTTCTGAGAAACTACCATGTTGATTTCCATAGTGGCAAATTTTTCACTCCCACCAGCAACGTAGTAGTGTTCCCTTATTTCACATCCTTGCCCGCATGAGCTGTCAACTGTGTTATTGATCTTTAACCATTTTGATGCATCTAAGATGACATCTCAAGCTGGGCAGTGTTAGCAAAAGCCTTTAATTCCAGCACTTGGAAGGCAGAGTCAGGTGAATTTCTGTGAGTTCAAAGCTAGTCTCATCCATTTAGGGAGAGCCAGGACAGCCAAGGCAATACAGAGAAACCCTTCAAAAGACAAAACAAGAACAACAAAAACCAGAAAGATGAAATACCAAAGTAGTTTTGATTAGATTTCCCTGATGGCTAAGGATGGTGAACATTGCTTTAAGCGGTTTTTTGGCCATTAGTGAAATTTTGGAAAATATGAAGTATTTTTTTCTGTCTCTTTTGATTAATTGTGTTTTGAAGTTTGTTTTGTCAGATATGGGAATGGCTACACCTGCTTTCTTCTTAAGACCATTTGCTTAGAAAATCTTTTTCCAAGTCTTTATTCTGAGTTAATGTCTATCTTTGACATTAAGGTATGTTTTTGTATGCTGTAGAAGAGTAGATCTTGGTGTTTTTATAGTGTTCTAGTTTTTCCTGGATAGTTTGCATCAGAAAAAAAATTAGACTTAACAAGTTTTTTTCCACAGATATATTTATTTCCTTTATTGTATGTTCTACGCCTGAGATTCTTTCTTTGCATCTCTTGTATTGGTGATGTTGTGTCCGCCGATCCTGTTCACTTAGATTTTTCAACTCCAGATTTTACTCATTTTGTGTTTTCTTTTTTGCTTATGTTTCCATTTTTCGGGTTTTGAATAGTTATTCATTTCTTTCTGCTGTGTTTTCTTGACTTCTTTAAGGGATTTATCTGCTTCCTCTTTGAGGACTTCTATCATCTTCAGAAAGTTGGTTTTAATTGTGTTTTATCTGTATTGATATACTCAAGGCTTACTGTAGTAGGATAGCTGGGCTCTGGTGCTGACATATTACCTTGGCTGTTGTTGATTTTGTTCTTACACTGGCATCAAGGCATTTGGGTTTGGTATGATTATTAGTTTAGGTGCTGATTTCTAAGTTTGTCTTTGTTGGATGGGTACTTTGTTCCTTGGTTTCTATTTTTCTCTTTGGTCTTTTGCCTGTGGTTGAACAGAGCATCTCCACTGGAGTTGGTGGCTCAACTTCTGATGGCCAAAGTGTCTACTTGTTGAGAAGGCCTCCATGCTCAAGTTGGTTGTTGGGATACAGTAATGAGGTGAGGTGGGGAGATTGAGGATGGGGGTGGGGCAAGAAAGAATAAAGGGAGTCACCAAGTGGGTGGTCTAGCTGGAGTTGTGCTGGCTGTGTGGCCTCTGGTAAAGCAAGGGCCCTCACCAGAATTGAGGGTCAGGATATGGTGATGGGGGGAAAAAAAGGACAGTTGAAAGTAGGGTGAGCAGGCACTGAGATGGTGGTGGCAGTCCCCAAGTATGCAGCCTACCTGGAGTTCTGGCAGTCAGGGTGGCCTCTCAAAATAAGTATTTTCAATGAAAAAAGTGAGACTAAATTTTTACATTTATTATGGTGAATATAAATATACTGTGGTAAATTACTTAACCACACTGCTCAGTCTCTCATTACTAAAATGGAGTTGACAATGTCACTAATCTTATAACATTACAGGGAGGTTTAAGTTAGTTTGTCCTATAGAGTTTTTACAACAATGACTAATATGTAGGTATGCACAAAGTCAATCTTAGCATATTCAGTAACATTGTTATTGATATTAGTGTAACCACTCTTGAATATTGACAAATATATATTGATGAATTTTATGCAGTTATAACTCTTTCTTCAGAATGATATAAGAATTACAATGTAGGGAATTCATACATGTCTGCCTTCTGATGAAACAGGTCTTATATTATAGAACCGATTGAGACATATTTTTATTTATAAATTTAAATTTCTTACTTATACATATACTGTAAATACATTAGATATTTGTTTTTACTTTCTTTTATTTGTAAATTTTGCATTGACTTTAAGAAATGGGTTGCAAACTTTTTTTTTTATTATTATACATTATGAGTACACTGTCACTGTCCTCAGACACACCAGAAGAGGGCATCAGATCCCTTTATAGATGGTTGTGAGCCACCATGTGGTTGCTAGGAATAGAACTCAGGACCTCTGGAAGAACAGCTAGTGCTCTTAACCGCTGAGCCTTCTCTCCAGCCCTGGCAAATCTCAATAATGTCAATTGGATGCTGTGGTCATTTATTGATTTATTCTGTATGGCACTGAGAACATATAGCATGGCTTTCCAAACTTTAGAGCAAACACAAGTTACCTGGGGTCCCATTAAATGCTGATTCTCATTTTTTAAGTCTGTGATAGGATGAGAATTTGTAGAATCAGTACTGGTCACTTAATACCACATGTTAAGAATATAAAATACACGTTTGT
This sequence comes from Rhabdomys pumilio, assembly GCA_030674055.1. Classification (NCBI taxonomy): domain Eukaryota; kingdom Metazoa; phylum Chordata; class Mammalia; order Rodentia; family Muridae; genus Rhabdomys; species Rhabdomys pumilio. Next base: position 260,892,929 of record JANHMN010000001.1, on the reverse strand, counting down.
ATATTTAAACACTAAATATGTGGTTGCTGGGAATAGAACTCAGGACCTCTGGAAGAGCATAAATATAAAGTGTATATTTTCAGATATGACATCTATTTATGTTAAACAGTTAAATATTATATCAAATTATTTATTTTAGAACTAAAATAAATTATAATATATAATATAATAGCCCAAAATATAACATTTAATAAATTAATTAATACATTTTAAGATATGATCACTTCTAAATAACAAGTTTTGTCTTTTCTGCTGAAAAAAACAAAGGTTTTATTTGCAATTTTGTTTCTTTGGAAACTACTTAAGTAAAAGTAAAATAAAAAACCACCTGGTTTGTTGGTAACTATTCACTTATATTTGTTAAATCTTGTTTTCAAATCAAAGCTATGAATCATGTAGAACATATGAAGTTGTACATTTATTTAAAGTACACATATACACATATATGCCACACACATACACAGTTTACTACTTTTAACTGTATAAGTTATTCAAAGCTCTATAGTATGCATTTTGAGTATGTAACATTCCAGAGAAATAAAACACAACAGTCAACTGAAATGGATGCTTTAAAGTGTTAATTTAGATATTTTCTGCTTCAGACTTCATGACTACAACCTTTTCTGAGCAGTCAGACTATTTTTGCCTTTTTAAAGTGATGGTAAGAACATTCTGCACTCCATGTTGAAGTTGGTGCTGTCAGAAGAGTAGCATTCAGGGATATAACTTGATTGATTATAAACTGTAGAGGGTGACAGAGATTGAGTTAAATCTCTGCTGACCTCATTTTAACCTTCAGTAGGCCACATCTCCAACAAAGGAGATGAGGGAGGAGAAAATGGAGATTTCAAGTTGAGCAGGCCATTAGAATTCCATCTAAAGTCTGCCCAGTTAATTTAAAACCTATTAAGAATAATTAAATAGCACCTTGTTCCTGGTAACAATTAGCATTTGACAGCACTTTTTGTTTCATTTGTAGTTATAAATAAGTATACTTTCTCAATTTACAGTTTAAAAAATATTTTTTCATTTTTCTATAGTTGATAGCTAATGTATTTGATATTTACAAATTGCTTTTGTGATTTGTCATTTTTAATTTAAGAACATGAGACTTCTATTTAATTCTTAGGAATAAAATGCCTAAAAGTCCAGAGTCAGTGTCATTACTAGGCTCTGAATGGGGAGAGGTTATATGTTTTAATGACTCTAGAAATAGTTGTAATGCTAATGCTGGTGTTGTTATCAGAGCAGTGAAGAGCTGAGCAGGTCAGTCATCTGGCTAAGGGAGCTTAAACCATACTAACAAGTGGAAGGAATAATAATCCTTTTAATGACATAGTTTACTTTTGCCCCAGGACTTCTGTCCTCTGTGCAATCACCTTTCTGAGTCCTCACTCAGAAAATAGTTACTTTTCCTTTCTTCCCATCTGCTCTTCCTTTTGGATGCTGCTGGATCCTGAGTATTCTTCTTACATAGTACTTCTGGTGTTTACACTTCCACATGCCTTAACTGCTTGTCAACAATGTAACTGCTTATAGACTGCCTGGCTTATCTGTCTCTCTTCTTAGTCTTCCTCTTCCAGGCAGCTGTCATAATTTACATCTTGTAGTTCTGTTACTGGAGTTTTTGATACCTAATGAAACTGTCCTAGAGCCTTTTTCTGAGTCCCTGCCTCTTAAATGTTTTACTAATAAAACTAAGAACAGTAAGAGGGAGCCAGGATTTCCCCTGTAGTGTCCCAAGTGGGGCTCCTTAAAATTTCTGGTAATAATACTTATCATGAATGTATGCTATGCTCTTTGGTACTATATGTCTAGTATAATCCATTTATTCTGTCTTTTTAATTAATTTTAGAATTCTCTTTTATTTAAAAAATGTAAATCTATCAGAATACTTCTATTTTTATTTTCTGCTTGAAATGATGATGATAGACAAGCTTTGCTATGAATAAAAAACAATGAAATAAATGGAGAAGGACATGCCTACTCCTAAAGTATGAAGATTTTTATTGTAGATATAAGGGAGAAAGTAGGTAGAGGGAAGCATCTGGGCTGAACTTGATTGGCTGACTAAACTGAACCATGAGAGGAGAGAAGGAGAGGAAGAACAAGAGGATAGAGGAAGGGAAGCAGAAGCCTAGTCCCTGGGAGGAAAAGGTTTAGGGTATGAGGTGGGATAAGAAGTGAGAGGAGGAGCCACAGGTACTGAGGGATGCTGGGAGATCTGGGAGGAGTCACAGGTACTAAGAGCTGCTGGGAGCACAGTCCAGTGGACACTTTGGTATGTTCATAGGCACCTTAGCCATTTGTCTTGCGTCTCAGAGACCTAACATGCTATGTGTAGAATGTAATTGTCATTCTGTCAGGTTCTCCCAGGTTCCACAGTACATGGAATGGGTGGGCTGAAGCATTCTAAGAGGAAACCAGCGCTCATAGGGAGAAGACTTATAGGTTTCTCTAAAATCAAACTTTGATGAAAAAAAGTATCCAAATCATGTATATTTACATACATGAATATAATACACTATACATGAATGTATACATGTTGAACAACATACAACAAAATGTATGTGCAAGAAATCTAAATTTAATTGGGAACAATTATCCCTAAGGAGTTTCATATTAAACACTTCTTCCCTCGGTTATCTAGATTATGAAAAAAAAATTAGTCAACTTTTACTTTAAACCAGCTGTGGAAACCTTTTTTTGGTAAAGGACTACACAGCAAATGCTTTAGGGTCTGGTCTTTTTCTCAGGTCCCCAGATTTGAACTTTGGAGTTTCTTGAAAAAGCCACACCTACGCTGAAGGTTCTAAAAACTGATTTCAAAACTGTGATTGTGGAAAGTCTGAATGTTGCAAATCTCAAGCCAAGGTTATCTGGTTTGCCTTTAGCTCTGTTAGTAGGGATGTAGTTCTCATCTCTGATTCCCATGTAACATCTTTTGAACTAGCAGATAAAAACCTCAGAATACATTAGCTAGACTATCTGTTTCTGAAAATTCAGATTCTAAGAACGTCACAAGATAGCATGTAAAACCTGTAACAGAGCCCCCATTCTACTGCCTACCTGACGTCTCTACCAGTGTTTTTAGTAAATGCATTTAATTATTTTTTCTGGAAGCTCTGGCTTCTGCTCAGGTCCCTGGTTCCTGGATAGAAAAGACAGGAGGATAGAATGTAGCACACAGGAGGAGAGGGTTTATGGCCTGGTACAATGCAGCAACTTCAGGGGATGACAGTGGGCAATGGCCCAAGGGACCAATAAGAAGAAACACGTTCTCAGGGTAGTAGTGGCCAGTGCAAGAGACTCCTCTGTGCTGATCTGCATGTTTAGGGACAATTCTTGGTATTTCTTGAAAGAATGATTTGAATGAACTCTTAAGGGAGAGACAGTGCTAGTCTCAAGTAACTGCACAAATGTTAGCAAGCTTCCCTGGAGGTACTAGGGAACATCTGTCTTCTTCATAGAGAGTGGACTCCACCTCCTTTTTGCCAGAAAATAAGTGTCTTTTGAGGACTTAAATCAGCATATAAAAAGATAGAAGACTGGTGCTTTTTTGAGGCCCATTAAGGTCAAAAGACTAGAACCTCTAGACTTGGATGGAGGCATAGTATTCTCAGCTACATAACTGAGTGGGGAGATTTAATTTATATTTTAATTAGTACTATGTTTTTCTTTCACAGCAACCTTTCCTTTGTAGTGCAGACACTTAGAGAAAACACTGTCCAGCCTACTTTCTGAGTCCTAACCCAGAAACAGCATACAGCTCTGTTCTTTCTACCCTTTTCTTCTCTCTTTTCCTTTTTTAGTAGACTTTTTCTTGTGTTCTGGGCTTTCTTACTTTGCTTGTGTAAAGTCAGTTCCACACTCTTTCTGAACCCCATTGCTGTACATGCCAGATCCTAACAACATATTGTTGCCTTCTTTTTTCTCTCTTCATCATCTATCAACATAAACATATCAGTTTAAAGTTCATCTGTCTTGCTGTTTTTCTATTAAACTTTAGTAAAATTGTTCTCAATCTTTCTTCTATTTCTATTTTAAAATTCTCTTACTTGTTAAACTAGAAACAGCAGAAGGGGTCTTGGATTTTGTAAGCAGAATATGGCACCCAATGTGGGGCTCCTCAAATTTCTCTGGTAACAAGAGGTCTTTGCTGTTAACTATAAAGCCTTCTGCTAAAATATCTTATGATCTTTTGGCCAATTTAGAATGTCTTATCCCCACCCAGAGAAAGAGATACTATTCAAATTTAATCCTTTTAACTAGCAATCAGATTCCTGCAACAATACTCCCTGCTTTTACAAGCTAATAATTACAGAAAAGAGGAGTCCTTTCTGAAGGCCCTTCAAGTCTGCTCATTCCTGACTAGGTTCAGAACACATTGCTTATGACTGTCTTTTATTCTGTGACTTGAAGTTTATTTAACTATTTCATACTGGAACCCATCTTTCAGGGAAACCTGAATCCATGTTTCCAACCATAATCGCTAACATTTGACTCAAAATAAATGTTCTTATTGCCTTTGGAGATGGATTTATAGTCACTCCACAAGTTAGACTTGATCTTGTGAAAATAAAAAAAAAAAAGTTTCTTAAATAAGAAAAATAAAACTTGCACTTGCATTGAACTTTCTACAAGGCTGAACTTGAATTGATAATAACTTCCACGATTGTGGGGAGATTAGAATTTGCAGGTCCAAAGCCTAATTATAATTTACCTTGTATGGTCTTTACCCAACTAACTAGCCATTCCTTGTCCACCTCTGCATCTGACCTAACATCTTTGTGACTAACAGATAAAAATCTTTGGGATTTATTAACTTAAAAAATACCCTCATTTCCACTAATTAAAAGTCTAAGATTGTCATCAGATAGCGTCTGAGGCCAATAGCAGAGAATTCTCTTGCTTTGCTGTTTTTCTGATGACTCCACTATTGTATTTGAAAAGTGCATCAATTCATGACTTTATTCTGTCACTATAAAATCTTCAAAAGATTGTTATTTTACTGGGACATAGAATTTGGCTAACCTAAGCATGAGTTCCCAGGTGGCTTCAGAAAAACAATTCTCTTTTCAACTTAAGGTGAGTCAACAGTCTGAGCACTCAGCCTACTGCACATCTCAAGGTCATGTCGTTACTGACATTATGCTTTGTTCATGTCAAATCTTCTGGCCTTATGGCTAATTCATTCCTTATGAACTGTAGAACATGGATAGTCTCTTTCTATCAGGCTCCCCTTTCATCCACAACCAAGAAGCCTATCTTTGCACATGCAAATAGACCATCAGGGGTTTTCCTGAATAAAGAAGAGGGATTCTGCTGCTACTGTCAAGATAATAAGCACACTGCAGATGGTGCTTTCATCCCAGAACAACTACAACAGAAACAGAGATATGAAACTTCTGTCTGCATTGTGGTGTGCCTTTTTTTTTCCTATTCTATAATTTGACGGTTTAATTTGGCATTGGTGCAAATAAATACTTAATCTTCTACTGGAACTCGACTACTGGGCTTGTTGTCAGGGTGGTAGTTCTAAATATATGTAGGCGAGAGGAGAAAAAAGACACATCAAATTTCTTATCTATCTCATTTTGGCACTTCCAAAGAGTTTATATTTAAGCTTAAATTTAAGTAAGTGTTCTTGTATTACCACTGCCAGTATTCTGTCACAGTAGTTCTTTTAGTTCACTAAATAAGAAACATAAATTAGAGCTTCAGAGATAGTCTTGAATCCATACTTTTTCAGTCTATTGAAGGTATCAAATTGGAAGTACACTGGGTCTATCCCAGACCTTGACCTTCTCCATGTTGAGAAATACACTAAAGAAACAGTCAAGATGAAAAGGTGTTATGACCAAAACCAAGTTATCTTTTTCCTGAAAACTCAGATCTTCTCAAGATGTAAGGTTTTAATTTTTCATGCAATATGCAGCCTCTTCAGTTTGTTCCTACCACTGTCTCTCCAGTGCAGGGTCCAAGCTGGACATTTATCCTCATCTGCGAATCCTGTTTGCCTACTAGCTTTGCTCCTGCCTACTGTAGCCCCCAAAGGCCACATGATCCCTAATCTCATTGATTACAATTATTTCAAGTTCTACTCATTGAACTTTCTTAATGCAGTCTATCTCCCTAATGCATTTGGAGTACTCAAATATAAAATTGCAGTTGTGTCTACTATCAAGAATTTTTTTCTTTGTCTTGCTCAACCTTTTATAGGTTTCTTTACAAGTTAGCATCAAGAAAAAGATTTTACCTCCTGAATAACTTAAATAACACTTTTTCTTTCTCTTTCTTGAATATTACAAAATTAAGAATTCAATTGTATAGCTTATCATTTGGATAACATTTGTCTATGATCTGTGCATTGTACTCATACTAACTACTGGAGTGAACATAAATGTACATCTTTGAACGACAGCTTCCTGAAAAGCCTCATATTTTAAGTTCAAAGGGGACATTGGGATAGACTTTCTTTTTAGAAAAAGATTTATTAAAAGTAATTAAAGCCATAGACAGATGGCAGTATAGCAAGGACATTGAGTACAGTTCAGGCTCTGGACTGGCTGGTTTTGTGTGTCAACTTGACACAAGCTGGAGTTACCACAAAGGATCCTCCCTTGAGGAAATGCCTCCATGAGATCCAGCTGTAAGGCACAGTCTCAATTAGTGATCAAGGGGGAAGGGCCCATTGTGGTTGGTGCCATCCCTGGGTTGGTAGTCTTGGATTTTATAAGAAAGCAAGCTGAGCAAGGCAGGGGGAGCAAGCCAGTAAAAAAAATCCCTCCATGTCCCCTGCATCAGCTCCTGTATTCTGACCAGTTTGAATTCCAGTCCTGACCTCCTTTAGTGATGAACAACAATGTGGAAGTGTAAGCTGAATAACCCTTTCCTTCCTAACTTGCATCTTGGTCATGATGTTTAGTGCAGGAATAGAAACCCTAACAGGTTCCTATGGCAAAGTAAGGATTCATTTTCATGCATTTTAGAGGAAGGGGGAAGGGAAGTAGATTATAAAATTTTATTTGTGGCCTGCAGTTAGCCATTGGTAAAGACAAATAGTGAGTAGTCAGGTAAAGAATGTCAGGTATCTAAAGGACAATCAACTTTCCTGGATTGTGACTTGAGTCTGATGGGGCAGGAAAGACACAAACTTAGAGAAACAACTTAATTTAGTTCCAGAAACTAAAGTACCTTAGTTTCCAGAATTACACATTTAGTCAAAAAGAGAAAACTTCACAAAATAGCATTGCCCTACCTAACACTTGCCAGTCCATTTCTCCAGAGATTAGGAATCAACATACTAGTGTTGAAACATAACTAATATTATAAAATTGTCTTGCACATTGACAGTCACTTTGTGTTTACTCTGTTGCTTATTCAAGAGTGCCATGTTTCTTACTCACTATAGGGTTCACTATCTTGGCAGCATATAAAACCTTTACCACAAATGCTAGCTCGCCTTTCTACCCACATCACTTTCTGTTTCTCCTCTGCAGCCTGTATTGTTACAAACTACTCATGGTTCTTCTCCAGGTGTACTGTGGCATTTTCTGTCTCTGGTTTGTCACAATGATTTATACTACATCTATAATCCTTCTCTCATCCACGATGCGAGCTTTCTATAATAATATGTACTTATATGATCTCATAAAATGAAATGAATAATTTTATTCATTTTTGTCATATCTGGTGATCAGCTCAATACTTGATATAAAGCCATGTTTGTATCTCATAGTTAAATTTTGATCTGTGGAAATATGATTGATTGAAATATTGAAATAATTGATACAGAAAAGTTATATTATATAATCAATAATGTATTTCATAACAATTAGTGAGTATTTATTATTTTCTTAGCATTCTAAAATGAGTTAATTCATACCAGTTCACTATGACAACTTTTGGTCCTATAATTTCAACTTTGTTTTAGAAATTGGATTGAAACCCAGGGAGATAAAAGCATCTTCCCAAGAATACTCAGCTAACAAGAAATCAAACCCTGATGGAACCTTGTCTGTCTGAACACACAGATCACAATCCTCTGTTCCATTGGCTTCCAATGATATACTGAAAGTATATTTATAACAAATGCTAATAATTGGCCCTCCTAGGTTTAGTTTTAGCATTTTTCCTGAGAATGCTGACATTGCTTTAGACTGTAACATTTGAAGAATAGATTAAGTTCTTTTAAAGTCTTAAGAAAACTGTGTTAGATAAGAGCATCTTAGAATGTTGTATGTGTATGTATTCACTTTGATTATTTATCCAGAAATAAATGACCCCAAACATACCAACCAGTCTTCACAAGCATTACATAGTTCTCTCATGATGTTTTTTTTTTTGCTTGTTTGTTTGTTTTGATTTTCTTTTCTGAGACAGAGTCTGCCTGGTTGTCCTAGAACTCAAAATATAAACCAAGCTGGCCTTGAATTCACAGAGATCCGCCTTTTTCTATCTCCCAAATGCTCAGATTAAAGTCAGAAAGTACAGAAATGTCTGGAGTCACAGGCAAATCTCACAAAGTAATGTAAACAAGAGCTACAGAAAATGTTTAATGATAAGAGTACTAGCCATGCAAACAGGAGAATCTGAGTTTAGATCTCAAGCACCCATGGTAAAAGCCAGCTATGACAATGTAGACCTGTAACTCTAATGCTAGGGGGCCAGAGATGAGATCTTGCAGTCTTCCTGGCAGTCAGTCTAGCCAAGACGGTGAACAAAGGCTCAATGAAGACCCTGTCTTTAAAAATAAAATGGAGAGTCATTGAGAAAAACATCTGATGTAGACCTATACACACATGTGCATACACCAGCACATATGTATATATCAAACATACACAAACAGAAAAGATGCTAACACATTCCTAAAAAGTAGTATTTGGAGGAGTTTATGAGTCCACTAAATAACTTACCTCTTACACATTGAAAATTTCATTTTCTTTCATGTTTACATCAATAAATGCACAGCAGAGACCCTCTTTACTAATGCTATATAAGCATCCTATAACATACTTTAGATATTTTGGGAGAGATGATGAGATAAGAATAAGGAATGATATACATTCTCAATGTGGAAGAAATTGTACATAAATAAGAGGCAGGCATCTGTGAGCCTGATATGGCTAAAAGTTCAAGGCCTCCAAAGGCAAATGCCAACTACTTTAACCTCCATCAAGTGGCTTAGCAATTCAGCTGTTAGTATCATACTCTTTGATGATTTTAAGACAGGCTTTTACTAGCAAATAACATGCTTTTTGGCCTTAGATTATCTCAAAGATTTATGTTACATGCCAAAGTCTAATATATTTGACCTAGAAGACTAGTTTCAATCAAGATGTCAGATTTATTGGTCTGTTGAGGACTCTCCTATTTTTATTGTGTTGCTGTGATAAAACATACTAACTAAAAGCAACTTAGAGAAACAAGGGGTTTATTTCATCTTATAATTCCATGTTATAATGGAGACATCAAGTCAGGAAGTTCACATAGCTAGCCATATCACCATACAGCCTAGAACAGAGAGAAATGAATGCATGTAAGTTTACTACTTGCTTGTGCTAGCTCGATTTATCCAATTTCTCCATCCTAATATAGTTCAGGAAAAACTCTCTAGGGGATGTTGCCACCCACAGTAGGCTGGTTTTACCCACATCAATTAACTTAATTACCACAGTCCCTCACAGGCATGCCCATAGGATATCCCTAATTGAGATTATAATCCTAAGTAATCTACAGCTGTGTAAAGTTGGCAAAGAAAGCTAACCATCACAGGGGACAAGCCAGGTTTGGAGCATTCCATTTTGTTTTCCTACCATTTTGTTTTCTCTGTGACACCTCTTAGATGCTGACACAATGGGGCTCCATTTATTAATGAGAGAACTAAAAGGAGGGTACTTGGAGAACAGAAATTTAATACAAGGCCAGTACATTTATTTTGGCAGGTTTTTGTTAAAATCTGACATAGTATCATGTTGGAAGACCTAACACATTCCTGTGGGAGGGGCTCACCCTGTCTTTTGTTTTGCTAATGTCTTTTATTGATCACTACATCTGTCATCTTTCCCATGAAAAGCATCTGAATGAATAAATTCATTTCTCCTTGGAAAAAATTAACTCCTGGTATCACTAGGAGATTATATATATATATATATATATATATATATATATATATATATATATAT
>JANHMN010000001.1:260847119-260882732 GCA_030674055.1 Rhabdomys pumilio | reverse complement strand
TATATATATATATATATATATATATATATATATATATATATATATATTATATATATAATATATATATATTATTGAATAAATTTATACTGCAGAATTTATTATTTGATAGCTCACCTATTTTGAAAGACATTTTCCATGTGCAATTATGACACATTTCTTATGACAATTAAACATAAATTCAACTTTTAGAGATTTTATTTTTTACTTAAAGAATTGTAGTGTGTGTATGTATAAAATGTTTCTAAAATAAAACAAAAATGGAATAACTGCTACAAAAACTAGTTAAACATTTTACATAGTTTGCCAGTAGGAGGTTAGAATTTTAAAGTTCTGTAGTACAGTGGGTAGTTTGGTAGATGCCATGTCATCAGCAATGCCGAGAATGACAGTGGTATGCTAAAGTAGCCTGAATTCAAGCATGGAAGTATACAACAACCGCAGCAAGCAGGTTCCAGTGTCTGTTCCTTTGGAGCAAGAATTCATATGATGCTTCCAGAACCAGCACCCAACAAGTCCAATGTTTATAACTTCAAACCCACATATGACCAGATGTACAATGATCTCCTTAGAAAAGACAAAAAACTCTATACACAAAATGGAACTTTGCATAATGTTGGACAGAAATAAAAGGATCAAGTCCCATCCAGAAAGGTTCCAGAACTTCATGGACCAGTTTGACCTGATCTTCACTTGTGAAGAGAGAGTCTATAACCAGGTTGTAGAAGATCTGAACTCCAGAGAACAGGAGACCTGCCAACCAGTGCATGTGGCCAATGTGGACATCCAGGACAACCATGAAGAGGCCCCTCTGGGAGCATTCCTTATCTGTGAGTTCTGCCAGTATATCCAGCACACTGAAGAATTGGAGAATCAAATCAATGAGCAAAAGTTCGAGGAGAAGAGTGGCCAAGCCTTTCTGTATACTGTCTGCTTCTACTGAGCCACCCATGCTTGGTACATAGCCTGTCCTGCACAACCACCTTTGTTGAAGCCACTTTTTCAACGTGTTTTCTCCTGATATTTGTTTACACTGCTAGGTGTACTGAATATATAGAATGATCAGTACACAGAAATGCCAGATTCAAATCTATTGTTTTTAATCAAAAGAAACTAAAATGGTTTACTCTACAGCCCCTGCCAAATAAAGGGATTTTAAAGTTCTATTTAATTGGATGCTGTCAGAAATGATTGTGCACTGTATTATTGTGCATTCTTATAGATAAGCATGAAATCACATTTATTATTTATTTTAAAATAAGAATTTCATAAAGATATAAAATCATCTGTGAAATATTTGTGATATTTATAATAATACTAAAGCTTTGTGATGCTTGCTGTTGAATGAAGATGATGACATGAACCTAAATCCCTTTAATACAAGCTACTTTTTCCAAGACAGGGCAGGGTTTCACTGTTGATCTTCAAGAGTTTCAGTAGGGTTCAAAACCATGAAAATGGGTAATTATTTCTAGCTTCTATCAGTTAGCATGATGTCTGTCCTCAGCTTGTCACACTTTAATAGCGCTGGTGCCATCTCATTATCATAACTTTAGTTTGAGGTTTTAGTCTGCTTCTCAGTAGTATAAATTTGTCACCCTGCAACACTACAACTACAATTGGCATTACTTATTGTAACAACTGTCTACTTCATGTTACAATGTTGCAAGGTTATTTCTGTGAAACTAATGTAAAACATATGGTATCTTAAATAGCTTTCTAAACTATCAGGAATGGACAATGCTATACTAATGTGGCAAGTGGTTAGATGGTGACTGAATTGGGCTTTGATTAAATGAAAGTACTGTATGGATCATTTTTATTCGGATTTCTATGATTTAACATGGGGTCTTACTATGTAGGTATTGCTGTCCTGGAACTTACTGTACTCAGGCTGTTCTCAAACACACAACAATCATGCCTCAGAGAAATCCATGCAGAACAAGTAAACACTAGGAACCTCTGCACTCTTCTTTAACTCTCTTCTCTTCTTTTCTCCCAATAGGAACTTTTTACTCCTGAATGCAAGTTTAAAGAGTCTGTTTTTGAAAACTATTATGTAATCTACTCATCAATGCTGTACAGGCAACAGGAGTCTGGCAGAGCCTGGTTTTTGGGATTAAATAAGGAAGGGCAAGTTATGAAAGGAAACAGAGTAAAGAAAACCAAACCAGCAGCTCATTTTCTACCCAAGCCATTGGAAGGTGAGTATATCACATGCATCCATCATCCTCTTGGGTGCTGTTGCAAACTCTAATTTTCACATGGATACATCTGATATGGCCTCGGGAACCTTCCAGAGACTGATAGAAATGTTCCTTATTGGAGTTGTGTTCACATAGATTTCTCCTTACACTGTTTTGCTAAGCTTCATGGGGCCGCCAAGTGCAGGTTTGTGGTAGAAGTTGTGCATAACATATGTAGGAGGAAGGATTTTCAGTCCTGGTACCAAAGAGGGAGAATAAAGAAAAGAAAAAAATGTTTCCATTATATATACTTGACTGTGTGTATGTTCTGCCTGCATGTGTACATGTGCGTGTGCGTGTGCGTGTGTGTGTGTGTGTGTGTGTGTGTGTGTGTATGTGTGTGTGTGTGTGTGTACGCTCATGTATGCATGTGTGTAGCAGAAAACTTTCAATGTTGCAAATCTTAGTTATCCCAAATGCCCTAAGTACTTCATGACTTTCAATTATTTTAAAATAAAAATCTATGTTCTTATGAATATATGATGATACATATATAAGAAAAATATTTTCATGTGGAACTTTAAGGATTGGCCTATTTTCAGAATATCTAGATAAATTTTCTTTTATTAAATTATTTTCCTTGTATTAAAGGAACTTACCTACCTTCAACTCTAAATAATAGCTTCTTCACATTTATTTTGATCAAATTATAAGACCTAGGCTTATTCTGCCAGAAGGACTATTTACTTTTATTTATGTTAAAAATTAGAGCTGAAAAAAATGACTTTAAGGCTATTGCAAAGTTTTATGAAGAAGTAAATGAGGAAAAAAAAAAAACCAAAGCCAGCAAGGTTAGCCTGGCTTCCTTGGATAAAAGAAAAGGCCACCATGTCCCTCTAGAGACTGACATGGTAATGGCAGGGATTTCTTGAAGGTTATAGTCCAGCTGATCTATAGAGAATTTCGGTTTGCTCTTCGGGTTTGATGCTTTGGAGTTCCTTAGTATTACCTCCAACCACTGAGCTAACCCCAGTCTTGCTCCTATAGGTAGGTCAGGTTTGAGAGGGCTACAGAAAACATCAGAGATTCTCCCTCTATGGCATAAACAGTATAATAACAAATAAATACTATTTCTTGGTATTTTACCTCTAAGCTGAACTGTTGTGTGAGTATGGTGTGTACAACATATAAAGAGAGAAAAGTACTATTTTATCATGTTTTAAAATAATTCTTAGACAGAGGTACTCTAACCAAAACAAGGTGGTGTGCTTTATTCTTTTAAAACATTACCTCTGAAACACAATACTTAGCAGTGAAGATTATTAAAGGAATATGAATTTTAAACTTTTTAAGCCCGAGTAAGGTATAAATTATGCAACTGAAAGCTTTAGGACAAGTACAGACATTTCCATGGAACTATAATTGCTTCTGGATACTCTAGGCAGTCATATCTCCCATTCAGCTTTATTTCATATGTGATGTAAGTCAAAGCTTTAATACTATTGGGTCCTGATTGGGAGCGAGAGACTGGAGGTGCTTCAAGAATAAACACTGTCTTTTTTATTTTTTCTTTTAAAGTTAAAAATAGATTTTTAATACAATATATTCTGATTATTGTTTCCCTTCCCCCCAACTCCTCCAGATAGTCCCCACACATGTTTCCTAACCACACATGTCCACACCCTTTCTTTCTCTGTATCCTTAGAAAAGAAACAGACATTTAAAATAATAAAATTTGATAAAATAAAATAAACCAAATAGAAAACAAACGAACACGAAAAAAGCCAAAGAGCGAGCTCAAGATACACCTACAGATTCAGAGACCCACATATTTACACACACAGAGAAATCCCATAAAAGCACTAAACCAGAAACCAGCACATATATACAAAGTATCTGTAAGGAAACAAAACAACAAAAAATCTAAAGCCCTGAAAAAGCATTAGGAGACAAAGACTCTCTAATAAACATGGTTGAGTTCATTTTGTGTTGGCCGTCTACTGCTGAACATGGCATTAGGCCTTAAAAGTGTTTTGTATAGCCAGTGAGACTTGATTGGAGAAAATTATTTTTTTCATTTGTGAGGGGTTATCAACTGGACACAGCTTCTTGAATTAGAGACTGGCAACTTTTACATACTTTCCAAGACATTTAGCTCAGTGTACATTTACTTTTGTAAGTATGCTAAGAAAAACTATGAGATACATCAATGCGGATGCAAGACCCCTCCATGGCACTTGGGGAATTGATCCTGATTCCACGTAGGGTCGTTTCTGAAACTTCTAAGGTTTCAAAACCCAAGTAGCTTGTTGGACCATTTGACTGTAATTATATTTCTGGTGGCAAATGACTTTATGTCAACTAATTTTTCCAAATGTAAGATACTCTTAAATACTCTCTCCCAGGACTCCCTGTAAAAATATTCTCTAAAATGTGACATGAAGCATGGTACTCATGTCACCAGGCACAACTCAGCCAGTTCCTCAACATTTCCTCAGGCATTAGTCTCAGTTTCTGTTACTGTTTTATACCTCCATCCTACTAATTTGATTTTTAAATAATGAATCAAAAATAGATATAAATATATAAATGCCACACAGTTGCTTTCAGTTGTAAAGGGCCTTTACTATGATAGTGGGAAAAAAATAGAAACAATTACTCATAGAAGGCTCTGGTTTAAGCAAAAGGAAGCCTTTATTACTAATGTTGTGTATCGCTTTCGAGTGGAACCCAGTGTGACTGTATGTCTTTTAAACCACTAGAGAGAAAAATAGCTTAGTGATCTCAGGTGAAAATAGAATTAAGTCACATGGTTTTCTCCTGGAGAGAGGCGAGCACATGCATGTTCATGCATGGTTAAATATTATGTGTGCTTTGCTACATAATATCTACAAAGAGGCCATAGTTTTTATTTAAACTTTCCTAGAGAAAAATCTAAGTACATATATATGCATGTATTTCATTGTATAAATGAGAGAATGCATTGAAAATGATGTCTTAATTTATGGATTGGGAATGGATGTCTTAAAGGTACTGTCCTGTTATCAATGGGATTGGGTTCATTTGCAGAAAACAGACACAAACTGGCTGAGGTCTATGCAAAAAGTGATATGCCATTCTCCCATGGTAACCAGATAACCTCTTCCTTTCCTCTCGCTTTCTTTATATCCCTAGTTGCCATGTACCGAGAACCATCTTTGCATGATGTTGGTGAAACAGTTCCGAAAGCTGGGGTGACGCCAAGCAAAAGTACAAGTGCATCTGCAATAATGAATGGAGGCAAACCAGTCAACAAGTGCAAGACCACATAGCCAGATCCTCAGGTGTCCTGACTTACTTGTCCCGAGCACAGTGAAGCGATTTATCCTTGCCAGACATTCCTGCTCCTGTGGCGGAGAAGCCCCAGCAAGCAAGCTGACGCTTGTCCTATGCTGTCTCAGACCTCCTTTATTGCAAGTGGATAAATCTCAACCTGTGGTCCCCCTACACCAAGAAGACACCTGGACAAACCAGCTAAACTCAGACCATGGAATGCCCTACCAGATATGGAATGCCTTTTTAATATCTTTTCTGTGACTGTGACACTTCATGTGAATGACATACTTCACAAGTACAATCAATACCTTGCCTGCTGACAGCTACCCATAATCCTTTTTGAGTCCTGTTTCAGCGAAATCCATGTGTTTAAGTTCAATTTTGTAGCACACAAATAATATTGAGTAATTTCTAGTTAGATGCTGTAAACCTGTGCTATCATGGATTTCTCTTCTTTCCATTTTTACAGGGCTGCTCGCTCCACTGTCTGTGACCTTTAGCAGGGATTGTGTTCCTCTGAATTTTAATGTTGCAGTTGGTTTGCTTAGGAGAACAATTAGGGAATCAGGAAGCCTTCTAAACTTATTACTACAAATAGTATCTATAAAGATTAAGATTGTTGTCTTTGGCTCACATTATCGATTAAACACACATATATGCTCTGTCTAGTAGGAGATGCTGTGCTCCCGAGGTAGGCATTGCCTGGGTGGAACAAGGGTCAAACACAATCTATGGAAAGTGCTCTATGATAGGTGTTTGGCATTCCCTCTTAGTTTCTTTATGTGTGTGTGTTTTATACATATCACAAGCTTACTGGTAATGGTAACATTTGCCTTGCCCAGCGAGCAAGACCCACTTAGTTTTTGAGAAAGTGGGTCCAAAGAATTCTGTAGGCCTTGTAGGCCTGATTAAGGTTCATTTTATTTTCGATTAATCATCATTGGGAAAAAAAAAAGGAATAAAAACCCAAATCATTACAACCTATAAGAAATATGCTACCTAAATCCATTTTTGGCCCTCTCCTTCCTGTTTTTAATGAAGATAACTCAGTGCCACACCTGATTTGGGCTGCATTCCAGTTATACTCAACCTCAGCCAAGCATGGGCAAGGCGGCTGTTGTGTTCTTTCCTGCAGCAGCAATGCACACGTTAGTATAAATTAGACTTTAACATTTTTGGTATTTAATGACAAGTTTTAAAACTGGAAATATTGGAGGTTTGTTTGCTTCTTTGCTTTGGGTTTCTTTGTTTTCTTTGTTTAGGTTTTCTTTGTTTTGGTTTTAGCTCAACATGGGGCCTGGTATCCTGGATATCATCAGTATATACCTCTAACTGAGCTCTGTGAGGCCCAACAGGGTGGGTTAGAGATGACTTGTCAAGATTTCAGAATAGAATTTGTTGAGTACCCTAAATAAAACTAAAGACAACCCAACACACTCCAGCATTAGGGGTTTGGGCCATTTGATTTATTTAATTTTGTTTTATTGCTTTAATTTCATTTTAAATTGAATTCTGTAGAACTCCAAGTTTAAGGATACTTAAAAAGACTGTGAATTGCTGGAGATACACCTTGAAGATTTCATGCGAAATGTTCAATATCAGATATAAAAAGCTTCAAAATGTTTAGTACTAAACTGTTTGGAAAAATATTTGTTAACTGTATGTACACTTAATAAAATACCATGTTTTCTTCTCAGAAGAGTTCATTGAGACCAAACTGAACCTCTTTTATAGAAAACAGTTGATGTGGGATCAATGTACTGGCCTCTTGTTATTACTTATTTCCACATGGCAGGATGACCCACTTGCCACTGCCCCCATCTGCACTGTACTTACTGGGAAATTATTTTCTCATTGCTTTCACGAATCTTCATGACAGCCTTTGCCCAGCATAGAAAAATTCTGGCTTGCTTAGCTAATTAAAGATTCAGTATAAATTTAAGTGTTTATGCTCATTTCATTTTCATACTAGATTCCATTTTAATAAATAAACATTAGCAAAATCTTTAAATAGGTTTATTGTCAATAATGCTAAATTGCAAATACAACAAAATGACCCCTTTGACCACTCATGATTTGGTGTTATGCATTATTACATAAAACTCATTAGCTGAATATTTAGGGAAGACATGCATCCTTAGTATGTGGTGAAATATAAATAGCTTGTAATTCTTATTAGTTGGGCTTATAGACACTGTTTATACCCCTCTACATGCACACACATCCCAAACCAGCCTACCTTTCTGTTTTTGATAATCAACACTACTTGAGATTTCTGTTCTCAAGACGTATTTACTGGTTAAAATTGAGGCAAGATTTATTTTTGTAAATGACTAAGATTTATGTTAATGTTTCCTTCTGTTTTGTTTCCCAAGAGATGTCTATAAGAACATTTATTACTGTAAGTAGGTATTCAAGTGGTTTATTCTAATATATGTTTAGACACACTGCAATGGGGTCCTTGTTATCTTTGATTTAGTTAGACCATTTCCTTTGTGTCTGGTCTCACCTGTTGCATGGGAAGAGGAAAGCACCAAATGATCTGCATGTTCTAGGACTCATGTATCCAGAAGTGCTGGTATGTATTATTCAATTTACACACAGAGAGATTGTCTGTATTGTACAATTTGTTTCTTACCATTTGTTGTGTTCATAGCTATGACATATCAAATCAAATACTTATATGAAGGCATATGGAAGCCACAAAATAACTTTGTGTAACAAAATAGCATTATATCACCCCAAATATAGAGAACTCTCATGTAAATAAGTTGATAAACTCAATTTTCCCCTTTACCATGCCAAAGAAAATTTTAGCTCTTTGATGATACCTCTCTTGCTACTTTTCTGGAACAAGATCACCATTCCTTCCCTCAGAAATTAAGTTTGCTATCATTAAATGCAATCTGTCATCACTGATGATCTGTGTAGTAAATCTGATGGAACACATTTGTATTTATAGACTGTGTGTTTTATATCTTCCTGTATGTATGTTCATTGTACCAAGTCTATAGAAGCCCCATTCCTTCTGCATGCATATCTGGTGGGGGAGGGTTAGTTCTATCACCTTTTTATGGTACCTGATTGCTTTGCTTATCCACCAACAGTGCTCAGTGTTCCTCCTTTGCATAATTCAAGTAACACCATTTTTGTTTTCAAATAAGTTTAGTTCCTGAAAATTCTTATTACTTTTCTTGGAAATAATTATAAAAGACACACAAACAGTTTGTTCTGTGTGAAGAGCAAAGGGAACTGAGCACTCTATTTTTCTGGAGAATGTGGAGTCTTGCTTTAAGTGTTTGCTTGTTCTGGGTACTTTGGGTGAGGATTAGATCCATAATGGACACCACAACTTTTTTCTATAGTGTTTCCAGTTATTGGTTTTTTAAAAAGTAAGCAAAATGTATCATATTTGATCATTTAATTAGTGATTCAACTATTAAACCATCTTTCATTCTCTCTCTAGAGTGACCAATATTAGATTTGGCTCTTTATGCAAAAACTAAAACAATAACCGCAATTCCTTTGTCGTTCCTTCAAGTGAATATGTGGTACTTTGTTAAACAAATTTTCCAAACATTACATATGTAATATGTGTTTGATATTTCTCAATGAAGGTTAGTGAGACTAAAGTGACCAAGGCTCAAATTAGAAAAAAACAAAACAATGGAAAATGGTTTTTAATCTTATTTTAGGGAAAGACTATATATATCCTAGAAGAACAATTAGGTAAAATGTCCAAATATTTTCTGAAGCACAGGCTTAGTCAAATCTAGAATGTAAAATGTGTTGTTCTAGATTAAGAGACATAGGTAGTTAAGAGTTTTACAAAGTAACATACAAGACTGGGTAAGTGTCTGGAATACTGAGTAGCTTTCAGAATAGATGTGACAGTTGAGCTTGTAAATTAAGACTACGCTGTATTTTTTCTTTGTTCTAGGTTCTTATTTAGTCTAATTCTTATATTTACTGGTGAGCTGATAGAGATAAGTCATTTCTTCCCTGGTGCTGCTAGAATCCAGATGAATTCAGGATTCCTGAAAGTCAGTAGGAACAATGGTTCTCTTCCTAAATTTACAACTTTTGTTGACTTTCATAAGTTCCCTGGAGGAATTCTTCAGTTATGGCTTGCTGAATAAGCAGAGTGAATACCATCACAATTGATGAACATAATGTCTCTTTTTCAATTATCATGTATCCCAGTGTAATTTTTGAAAACCACAAGTAAGCCAAAGAAATTTGTTTATTTTTTTCTACTTATTACAAATTTATCTTTGCTTGGCATTCTCAAAAAAGTAGTTTCTATCATGGAGTCAAAGTATAGAAACAGATTTAGATAGGAGATAGGTTATATTTTTGCCTATCAACATGATTTTGGTTTTGTTTGGTTTCTTCTTCTTCTTCTTCTTCTTCTTCTTCTTCTTCTTCTTCTTCTTTCTCCTCCTTCTTCTTCATCGTGTCCTCCTCCTCCTTCTCCCCCCTCCCCCTCCCCCATCCTCCTCCTCTCCTCCTCCTTTTCCTCCTCCTCCTCCCAATTTTCCTCTTTATTCTCCTCCTTTTACTATAAAAGTATGTGAAATCTATTACTTTTTTATAGATATACTGACATTGGCATGGCTAGGGCCAAATACAGACAGACAGACAGACAGACAGACAGACAGACACACACACACACACACACACACACACACACACACACACACACAAATTATAGTAAATAAAATTAATCTTTTTAAAAGACCATTTTCCAAGAAAAAGAACTAATTAAAGTTTAAGTTACTGCAAGGCATATACCACAGCTTTCTTCCATAGTCTGTAACAAAGCACCCCAGAATATGGTGACCTACAACATGTTTTCATGTTGTTCAAAATTCAGAACATAGCACACTTTAATATTCATGAGAAAATTGTTTCTCCAATGTCTAAACTCTATTCTGGGAAAACTTAAATGGTCAGGTTATTTCAACACTTTTTCTTATGAAAATATAAGAAAAGTAACACATACTTTTTCGATAGATGCTATTCATGGAGATGATAAAAACTAGAGAGGGAATTATAATAATAAAAAATAAAAAGGCCATAAGGAACTGAAAATAATTCCAGGGAAGCAAAGTCTGGCAAAGTACCACACATAGCTGTGATTAAAGTCAGCCCATAATCTGTTTATGTATGGCCTTTGAGTTCAGAATAGATTTAATTTATTAGTTACAGTTTTAAAATATTAGATGAAAAATAGACAATTCCTCAGTGGTTTCTTTGATAGGCGTTGTCCAGATCTTTATAGAAGGCTGAGTCCTGTAGTAAGAAAAGCTGAAAGGCCATTTTACCGTGATGGGAAGTTCAGTGAATATTAATGTATAGAAGTCACCAAACACATCATCAGAACTGGTATTGAATTATTATAATTGTTTTTTTCTGGTTTAAAACATATTTGGAGAAATAAAAAATATAGAAAAAAAAGAATGCAATCATCCATACTATACCTTTAATCCTTATAGTTCCCTCATTTTACAAAACTGACATTGATTACCAGCTCAGTAAGTAATAGATATACAACCAATATGACTGGGTTCCTAATCTCAGGATAGAGGCAACAATTTTATAAATATGTTAAATTCTGAGAAAATTATTATTATTATAAAACCAGCACCAGTAAAACTGACCCTTCAAATACTTCTCAGTATTTAGTTTTTAAGTAATACAGTGGAGGTGTATTTTTCTTTACATTTGGAGACTTGAATGATAAAGTTCAAGCCATGATTCTAAAATATTTACATTATTAATATAAAATTTGCAAGTAAAAATTTCATCTTAAGACAAAACAGAAATGATTTTGCTATGTTATTTTGGATTTTACAAATAATTCACATTTAGGGAAAAGGTATTTTTTTAGCTCTAAATAATGGTTGACTCAACTATGTGTATAAGTAGATCTAACTGTATATATGCAAGAGAACCCCAAATACTGTACATTTTCATAATTCAATGTGAATTTCATACAGAGCAGAATTTCACCAAGAAAATAAATATTTTGTTCATATCATTGAGTGAATATTTGTAATTTTGATTTAAAACATTTCTAGAATTTTGGGGTCCATTTCTGAACTTGTAAAATCAATGTCATCCTTGTTGACTCCACCATTTCTTTGAAGAGAGCCATTTAAGGGAAATGAATGCAGTATGAAGATCCTCATGTTTCTAACTAGACACTGTCTTCTTCAGAGAATAAATTACATGAAGTAATCTAAATATGAAAAATCAGATTTCTTGTACATGTAACCCATACCTAGTCTTAAAAACATGATCTGTTAGTTCTTGGGATCTAAAGTGGTTATTCCAATTCATTATTTTCTGCTGTGTTTGTTTTCCGTTAGTAAATAGATACTGACACAGAATATAAACAACTTATGTCATTATTTATTAAAATGTCAAATTATGCATTTTTCATTTCTTACTGTAAGAGTCTTGTGAGTTTGTAGCCCTTATGACCTGGTAAGCCCCCAGACCATCATCACACCTGGTATGTGTCTGTCATTATCATCCCATATACAAATTCAGAGTCATATGGAATCCTGGAAAATCTGACTGATTGGTTTATGTGAGAATAAATATTATCCTTATATTCTGATGCAGTGTTTCTGGTGTTGGCATGTGGAGTACTAAATACCATGTGATTTTGCATTTTTCTACTACATCTTGGTAAACATTGGATGTCAGAAAATACTTTGTTGTAAGAGCTTTTCTGTGTCCTGTAGGGTGTTCAGCATTGTCTGTGACCACTACCTCTAATATTCTTACAACACAAATACTCCTACCTACCAAGTCTGACAACCAAATTTTTTGTAGATATTGTCAAGTATCTTGTGGGTTGCAAAATTGCCCTCTTCAGTTGAGAAACACTAATGTTAATTATGAGAGAACAATTCTTTATGGTGTAACTTACATCAATTTGCTAAAGTCATTTCTATTGAAGACACATGCTTCACTTTGGCAGTCAGAAATAGAAAAACACACAGAAGTTTGTCCTAGTGCTGTGTAACATGCTTTCCTCTGAATTTCTAAAATTGCCTAGAAATAAGAATCCAGTTGTCTCCCCTGGGATCATTAAGGATATTCGGTACCAAGCCAGATTTCACATGCATTTCCATTCCATCCATCCCAGCATTCACAGTTTCCACAGCTACAGATTCCATTTCCTGCAATAAAGTAAACACAGAAATCACGATTATGAGTAGAATACACCATTAGAATATATAACTATTAACCATAGATGTTCATGAGAAAACCATTTATCCTTTCTAAAATAATGATAAAACCATTTATCATTGTCTTACCATACAATGATATTATTATATTATTAGGCATATGAGAGAAATTTATCTTTGAGATACTTAATGACATCTCTTTGATTCCATAATTTATTAATTGAACAGTATCTACCTTATATCAATCAGCTGGGCTCTCAGCTATGTACTATGTACTGTTAGTAGGCAAACTATGTGTGACTTACAAATAAACATTGAAAAGCATAAAGTCCCTTGATATGAAATTAGGCAAGCCTGAGAGCTGGAAAAAAAATCCTTGTCTAGGAAGGCAGACAGAAACTGATTGTCTAATTTAATGTCATTCCAAAATAACCATCTTTAACTGTACTGAAAATGTTTGATTATAAAAAATATTTGGGGTTACAGGGAATTTTATCAATGGTATATTGAATCAGCAAGAAGTCTAATAAGTGGGCATATATTATATAATTAAAATAATAACTTCAGAAGAACACATACACAATTATTTAACTTGGTTTAATATTATTTATTCCCAATTATTAGAACTCAATAAATTAGGTTTGATGGCCATTACACAGTTAAATATTTAGTATACTCTGTTGTTATCTCTCATACCACACACACACATTCATACATATATCCAGTTTCCTAAAAACAGCCAATACACCATTTTGTGGCCTGCAAGTGCTGCTTTTAATAATACCCCTTCCGTATGGACCATATTAAAATGAAATGGTTGTCAAGAGAATTCTGTACTTGTATAACTGTCTTAGTGTGATTTTATAGAACAGATTACCTTGTAGAAATTTTCCAAGAATCATATAATCTGGCTTCATTCCTTTGCATTCTTCAAGGGAAGATGTTGGTGTGTATTCACAGATATTCACTTTTCCTTTCAGAGTTACTGTACATGGACATTGTTCATTTGTATGTATGGAAGCTGCCTATCTGCCCTATCTAAAGCAGTGTTGTGTGTTTAATTTCACTCTATTGTCATTTGTAGCACAAAACAATTAGTGTAGTTCAATACTGCACCTGTGCAAATGAGACCGTCGTGTTTGTCACAGTCCCTGTCATCACAGTCACAAAACTCCCCTGAAATATACCACTCTTCTCCAGAACAAATGCACTTTCCACAATGACAAGAACCTGAAATCACAAAGGGTATTATTCACTGTCACCAGAGAAATAAAGGTTTCCATCAAGAAGAAAGTATCACTGACATGCTGACAATAGACTTGTAATAACCTATCTTCTAAAGGAAAAAGTTTATTGAATAGCTGCTTCTCAGAGGGGAGCTTTACTTACTGTAATATATAAAGGTCATCCAGGAAAGCCTTCATTATAGATCTAGACAGTCGCAATTAGCCTTGAGCAAATGTTCCTTGGTCCAGTCTGGTTGAAATGTCAATGAAACAGGATGTGGCTCATCCTTAGAGATGCTTTCTCCAAAAGGTATTCAAAATAGATGGTATTTGTTTCTTTTCTTTTCAATTAAATTGAATTTTAAGGTCCCTGTTCTCTAAAGGAATATACTACTAAATTATATCAAATGAAGATCCATTTTACAATTAAATAATTACTAAATTATTGAGCTCATCATTTTAGAGTTTTATTTACATGGTTTTCTTGAAATAAGAACATACAAACTTCATACTGAGTGGCAGGGTGAAATGCTAAAAATGCAAACTCACTCCTTTATGTCTGATTGAGTTGATATCTCAAGCTTGCCCTTTAGAATTAGCTATAGTCAGCAAGAGCTCTAAAAATTCCTGAATAGGGTCCAGTCAATTTTCCCACCCCTTACAAACTTCCTTCGTGGTTAACTCCAATTTAACTTAAAAACTATTTAGTTATTAAAATATTGTGTGGTAACTGGGAATCTTACTAATGGCACATTTAAAATAAAAAGTAGTTTTGTGATGTCTCAAAAGGATTCTCTTAGTGTAAATGCCTTTCAAGACAGGCTTAAAAAATCACTCATATTAGCTATTTTTGCTATAGCTACAAGGAAAAATACAGAATTCAAAAGGACCTCTTTCATTTCTTTGTTTGGAATTTTTTTTGAAGACATTTCGTTTTACTATAATATGCTGGTAGTTATTGCTAAGTTACTCACCTAACCAATCACCTTTAGAGAATATGAAATAATAAAAGTTTTTAATACAGTTAGAAAAACTCCAAACTCATTAAGCTTTAAATACACACAAGAGATTAGGGAATAAATTCTGAGTATTTCTGAAATAGTGATTGAGAAATGATCAATGACCTGTGGGAATAGATAGTGGAAAACCTGTTTTGGGAAATGGACAGCTATGATAATGTCATGTATATGATGAAAGAATTCAAGTTAAAGTGTCCCAAGCATTTGTAATCTCATGCCATGGAAACAGGTACATGTATTTTAGGTAAAAGAATCTGTCACAACAAAATTTTACTCATCCCATTCCTGATCAAACATCCGAAGGCAAGCAAGTAGTCAGAACAAGCTAAGAGATAATAACTGCATTATATTACTTCATTGTTAAGTGAAGCACAATTTCACTTAATCTTGTTTTCCTGAGTTTGGGCTGACTTGCAGTCTCTTTAGGGCAATATAAGGTTATCTTCCAGTTTTGAGACATAATTGACAATCAGTAGTTGCTCAGGCTCTTAGTGCTGGTCTAGTGAGAAAGAGATTAAGGGTCCCTTGCATCTTTGTCAACACAGAGTATATCCTCATTTTAGAATTTACTTTTCCCTAAATTTAAATATTTTCTTTGAAATTTCGAGGCATGAAAATACTAACAATCAGTTGCTTGTTTAACAAATGGTTTATGAAATACCTACATGGGAACTCAATTGTTTATCATAGAGATATTCCCCAAGAATATCACATTTAGTGGCTGATTTCTATCAGTGAAAGATTAACTATTTGAAGAATTATGTTTACTTGGTTCTAACATAGTATCTCTTACATCATGAAGTTACTTCTACAATATCAATAATAATTTTATATACTCATGATATTAATATATCATATCTAGGATGTCTTTTTAATGTGTATCACAATTTTTACAAAGAGTTTACACTTCATCATAGAACTTATCTCTTACCTGGAAGTGATTATTTTATTTCTGGACCACTCAGCTGTGAAGAATAGCAAAGTATTTTCCTGAAATCAGCTAAAGTCAGTTTGGTTTATGTGGACTGAATATTTGACAATTTGAAGTTCTAGCTCCAAATATAGTAGAGGCCAGGAAATGGTTAGAATACAACTGGAGTTTGATTTTGTGTATGTCATGGAAGCAATCTTTGTAGTCACCATAATTGCAGGTGTGATGTTTGTTTGTTGATGGTAAGTAGGAAAAATTTCTACTTTCTACATAAATAGAAACAGTATGCCATGTAGTACTAACACAGTGTATGTAGTCATTAGGATCTATTATAGACCTTTATTATAGAGAGCTCTGGCTGTTCTTATAATAACAGGGGTAGATTATCCCTCTCTAGAAAAGGGAAAAGCATGAGTAGAAGATCTGTCTAACAAATGCAAGCTTCCTGACTACCCAGAAATGAGCAACTGTTGGACTCAGCAGATTCAGACCCATTCCCATTGGAGGACCAGCCCAGCCATAGACTGTAGCTGGCCCATCCTGTCAGAACCCTAGGGTGATAAACCTAGAAAAGCAATACCACTAGTCCATTTGTTTTTATTCTCCAAAAGAACCTTTAACAATATCTATGTTTTGCTAGCTTTTATTATTGGGCAATTCTTTTTTTATTTATTCTTAAAACATTCCAAAAACCTAAGAAGGAGAAAACAAACAAACAAAAACTTCCCTTGAAGATGAGAATGGAATAGCAGGGAATTGCCTCCGATCACTTTCCAAAATACAGCTAATAGACTATCTTAATCTGATTTAATCTGCCACCTATTCACCTATCTATCTGTGATAACGGTCACAACAAAAATATTTGCATAGTTTCATAAATGAGCAATTCTTGCCTACAGATCTGGCTAGCAGTCATCTGGGATTGACAAGTAGGATACTAGGTTAAGGTTGGTCTTGAAACATATAAAATTTTCCTTCTCTTTTTTGAACAGACAGAAAGGTGGTAGCTGAAAAACAGGTGAATGAATGAGGGTACGCTAAATTTACTAATGACATGGATACAGCAGTAATACTGTGACAGTTTAAAGATACATTCAAAGATGTGTTCCATAATCGTATCTCTAAAAAATATGAAGTGATTACTTGGATCTAGGTTAACATTGTTAAGACGAACACATTATTGTGTCACCATGGAGCTAAATAAATAAATAAACCCCTAAGTCAACAAATAAACATAAATCAATAAATATTTCACCATATATTCCGCAAAGGTAGCTAAACTTAGGGGCAACATGGCCACTAAGTATATCTCTCTTGGTCATTTACAAAACCCATTTCTGTCAGGGGTTAAGGCTCCGTTCCATTACTGACTTTATTCTTCATACATCAAGCCTGACAAAATGCTGCAACCTGACACCCCAGCAGGCAGTTTTCACTATTGTATTAATGACACCATCTGTTATGAAGGTCACAACAATGTATCTTGTTTTAAATTTTTCTATGGAGTGATTTATTGTCTTGGCTATAAATTTGTAAGAAATAAAATGCTATTTCCTCATCGTCTCCTGAAGTGATGGCTTTATTCACAGTTCCTAGCAAGTGCAAAGTTTCACACATCATTTTAGTGGGTGGGGGGGGGGTTACAAAGTATCATGGCATGCAGTCACAGCCAATTTCTGACTCAAACCTGTACCATAATAAGAGGGGAATTTCTCGACACACTTTGAGATCAACAAAATAAGGGCTTTCCTGTTCAGATTTCAGAAAAATTATACAGAATTCAGGCAAGTGCATGAGATTTATCAGGAATACAAAGTAGAAGGATGTGAGAACATCTTTCTCATTCACGATGCTGAAGTCCCCCAGTCTCTCACATCCAATGGTTTTACTATAGTTCTTGGGGTTGGCTGAGCAATGGTGCCCTCCATGGAGACTAGGAATAGCATCCTTGTTGTCCTTTATAATGAAGACAAATTACAGTTGCAAGAGCTCAGCCTCAGCCCTTTCTTCTATAACCCAGGATGGATGGCACCAAAGAGGAAAAGAAATAACCAACCACCTGCTGCCCATCATTAATGTGAGCTATGAAATTCTAAATAGAAATCCTTGGGAAGCCTTTCATTCCTCTGAAGTTAGCCATACCCAAGCATTCTACTCACTTAGAAATATTAGATTCTCAACCTTTGTTGATCTGTCAATGTACTCCCACCACCTAAAGCAATTAACTGGGAAAACATTAAATAGTGTTTTGTGTTTATGTTGGTTGTGAGGAAATACCTTTGTATCACTATTTAATTAACTTTTGCACTTTTTCAGTTTTTTTAAAAAAGATTTATTTTATTAAAAATTGTGTATGTGCAGATTCAGTGCACATGAGAGCAAGTGCCATGCAAGTAAGAAGAGAGTATTTGACCGCCTCAGTATAGTGTAACTTTTGCAGTTGTGAAACTGCAATGTGGGTGTTAGCGACAGCGAGTGCTCTTAATCGCTGAGCCCTCTCTGCAGTATCTCTCAGCTGCGTTTCCTTGGTTTTCTTTTTTTTTTTTTTTTTTTTTTGCATTTTCTATATTCAAATTGCCTAGCTGAAAATTCTGAAACTTTAATGAAGACTCGATGTTTATAGTTTTTAGGGAATAATTTTGTATAAAAGTCAGGTTAAGGAACAAATGGGCTTTAATTGTGCTGGTGAATATAGCTTTGTGCATTCTTATGGTATTTGCAACTGGGCATGACTTAGCAAAAGCTTATTTATGATGGGGTTCTAAACAAAATATATTTTAAAAGCCACACCTGTGTTTTAGTATGAATGAAGTCTTCATTTGGTAAAGCATTTGTGAAAACTTGGGGAAGATTTCCTTCCATCTTATGCACATACAAAAATTCAGCTCCCATATCTCCTGTTACTGACACTCAGTTTTCATGGGTCACACATAAGCTTGGTGGCTTTTTCTCAGACAAAGTTTATTCTGGAGGGACTGTTTGCTACTTGCTGTTCTGAGGAAGCACATGTCTGAACAGGGATCCAGTCCAGACTCTGGTAGTGATACTCACCCTTCCCTGAGCACAATGTGCCATCTGCTGACTCACACAGACTCCTGCTTTGTTCTTCGGTCATATTACACTTCCGCAGGTGTTGGCAGAGCTTACCAAACCATCCTTTTTCACAAACACAATGACCACAGGAGCATGTGCCATGGCCTGTGTAGCAACCATAGGATGAGGTAAGGGGAGGATATGAATAAATAGCCAGAAAAAAATCAGAGTTTGTAAGATAGAAAGTGCAAATCATAGGCTCTCATCTCCCGTTAGACGTACATTCCTTATACATACAACCATTCTGACACATCTTTATTTAAAACATTGTCAACAGAGATCTAGCTTAGCATTGTACTTTTGGATGTGATGTAGAAAATAGCTTGCAAGAAAGAAAATTTGAAATTATTTGAAATGGAATTATAGCTCCTGTTTGGATAGTAGTCCCTTCTCATTGCATTTCTGTCAGCAGTATGTGCTGGTGTCATTCTTCATGTGCACACCACAATACCCAATTCAATCTTGAAGGCTAGTCATGTTGTCACTGCTTGCAGCATTTAATAATTGCTCTTCTGGGGCTTACTAATAATAACAAATGGCATTCCTAAGGATTTTACCTTTGTCCTTTCCTCTTCACGTACAGGAGCAGATAGAGAGTAAGTACTCATGCCTTTTATTGGTGGACAAAAGTTAAAAATTGCATGAGGTTTGTGCTCACATTTGACCTTTTATTTTCGTCTTTTTGTTTCTGATGTATTTTCTTTGTTTTTGAGATGTTTATTCTGTGATGTGCAACTTTATTTGTGACAGTTATATGGGGGTATATAATTTATGTATGGGGTATATACATTTTAACTGTACAGATTGCCAACTACTAGACATTTGAATTTTCCAGTTTAGTTTCCTATTTCTACTTAGTGCTTTGGTGTTTTTTTTTTCCTGATAGTCACACTTTCTCACAGCTTGATCATGCTCTGCCTTAGTTATTGGATTGGAATTTCTCAGGTATGTATTACAAACATAATGAATTGCCAAGAACCAGAGCATAGGAAATGAAAGATGATGGGCAAAATAATTCTGACATGTTCCCAAGAACATGTATTATTGTCATCTATACTGACCAGTGCTTCTGGCACTGTGACCACCATTCTCTCTTGACTCATATCTGTACATGAAAAGGTTAGTGGACATGACTCCCTTGTTGAGAACTCATTATTGTTTATTTAACATAACCACTCATGAAACCAGGTAGTAATTTTTCATAACATGACAATCTGGAAATTAATAGAAAGCAGATGAGAGACCAATTTAAAAAACTAAACAAATACACCTAACCCCAAAGCCTTTCCTCACGCATGACATGCTGTCACAGTCAGTGACGTTCTGTGTCGTCTCCATCTCACAGACTGGGAGCTGAGCCTCTGAGGGTATCAAGTTGCACTTCAAGTCCTGTAGTCCAGACACAACACACAGGACCAGAATTTGGTTCTACTTCCTCTGATTTCAAGGTTCCTATGCCTTCTATAACAGCACAGGACCTTTCATTTTGGGAAAGGAGCTGCATAGTAATAATTTCTTAATATTGGTCTTTTTATTCTCTGTTTCATCTCCAGGCTTCTTCTTAGCTCTTTCCCCTTCTAAGACCTCTTTCTTTTTCACAACTAGTTAACTTATGTCATTTGATAATCCACATTGATTTTATCCTCCTGCTTGCTTTTATGATCTAATAGATGATTCACTCTACCTTCCTTTAATCATTTTCAGTTATCTTGATCAAACCATGGAATTTCTTCTCTGTTTCTGTTTTTATCTGTCTCTTTGCCTCTTGTCTCCTTGTCTCTGTCTCTCTCTGTCTCTCCCTCTCTCCCACCTTTCTCTCTCTCTCTCTCCTTTCTCTCTCTCTCCTCTCTCTCTCTCCCTCTCCTCTCTCTTGTGTGGGTGTGTGTGGTGTGCCTGAAGAGGTTGGAAAAGGGCATTAGATCACCTGGAGTTGTGAGGTGCTGACAACAAAATCTGGTCCCATAGAAGAGTGCTTTTAACTAGTGAGCCATCTCTGCATCATCCACACCTGCACCTTACTTTTGAGACAGGATTACCCTGGGGATGACTGACTTGGCTAGTCTGCTGGCCTGGAAAGCACAATGATCCCTATGTCTTTGCCTTTCATATAATGGTAGATGCCACCATTCTGCCTTTGACATGGGTCATCATGCCTCCACATCAAGTGCTTCATCAGTGGAGCCATGTCTTCAGCCCAAATCATGAGATTTCTGTTAACTACAAAGATTTCAGAGCTGTGCTTCCAGTATATAAATCTCCAAAGGCTTGTTACGGTGACACTCTACCTGCCTTTCTGTCACCCTCATAATTAAAACCTTCTTAATCTCACCACATAACTTTCTTTCCAAAAGTGATCCTTTTGTATTTTTCAAATTCTTTTAAATGCACAACTGTTCTAGTCATTTAGTTCAAAATGTTTTGAATAATGATTGAATCTCCTCAGCTCCCTCCATCAAGGGAGCTGTTAATTCCTGTTAGTACTACTTGCAATGTAGCATCATAAACCTTCCCTACTGGGTCTCTCACATTCTTGCTCACACTGCCCTATCCTATACTTCTCACATCCTAGCTTTCCTCCTAGTTCTGTGGGATTTCCTTTTGCTCAACTAGGAGGTCTTTGATATGCTATAAATTCCTAAAAGGTAGAGCTTCAAGCTTCTTTTTATAATTTTATTCTTCTTTCTTTAACCTCCCTGACCTGTTTCCTGTGCATTTCTTATGCTTGCTGAAGTTGAATGCCTTTCTCTCAATATATTCAAGACCTGCCTAATCTACAAATCTCAGCAAATGAGCGAGTGACTATACTTTCACAAAGAATTGTCCTCCAAGTAGAACTCACTTAATCTCCTCTAAATTTATTCTCTCTCTCTCTCTCTCTCTCTCTCTCTCTCTCTCTCTCTCTCTCTGTGTGTGTGTGTGTGTGTGTGTGTGTGTATTTGTGCTTGTGTTACTTGGGTTCAAATCTAAGTGCTGTGCATACTTGGTAGCATTTTACTCTAATCTGAGCTACACCTTGAAACTTCTATACAATTTTATTTCTTCCTTTACATGGAATTCTCTAGTGTGAAGGAAGGCATTCCACTATTACTTAAAAGAATCCATGGCTCCTCACAGAGAATAATATAATACAAAACTTTTATGGGATGAAGAAAGCCCATATTTGCCATTTATTAGCTCATTTATCAAATCCCTTTACAAAGTAAAGTTGTCAACTATCCCAGACAATCATCAAATGCATCAATATTTACATTTTGATATGTCATTTATATGCAACTTCCCTTTACTTAAAATATTATTCAATTTCAATAGCATATTCTTTATAAGTGACTATAAATCAGTCATCAATTCAAGAAATATTTGTTATGTATTCTGTATTTTATTATCATTTTGGAATATCGTATTATTTTTATATTATATTATATTATATTATATTATATTATATTATATTATGTTATATTATATTATATTTGGAATAGAGTAATATACAATAAAGCATGTATTGGCCCTATTTTCATGGCACTTATAGTCTCCAAGGGGTGATCACAAGTCACAGCAAAAAATGAACTTGGGTTACTGGAGCTTAAAGTGTCTGTTACTATATTCAATGGTGAAAACAGGGCAAACAAGGGTACTCAAAGAAGTATTCAGCAAACCAGACATGAGGAGTCATGCAGTCAATGTTCTAGGAACAGAGCCTAGAAATCCTTGGGACAGGAAATAGCTGGGCACGTTTTAGGCAGTGAAGGCCAACTGTTTGAACAATTAATCAAATGGGAGTGTGACGTTCAAAAATGAGTACATAGCAAGTTTTGGTAAAGAATTTAAATCTGTCTGAGAGGAATGGGGGAATGACAGAAGAGACTAAGCTAGATGATGTGGCATAATTAGCAATTTGCAACTTTGTTTAAGGAACTGAGTGTGGTTGTATGTGTTGAGGGACGTGAGTTTGGAGAGTGTGGAAGGCTATTAATGATCAAGTCAGGAGAAAATGAAGAGACTGTTGCTAAAGTTCTGTCTTGATGATAGAACATGGGCCTATGGGATAACCTGTGGGGCTGGAGGTTGCACATATGGGAAAAATTATTGATTTTCTGCCCTGAAAACTAGAATAAAATACATTTTATCAAACAAAGAAGTTTCAGGAGGTTAAAGGAACAACATTAGCTCTTTGTTAAATCTCCTGTGTTTAAAAACTCTTAAGACACTGAACTAAAAGTCAGATAACTAACTGCATTCATATCAGAGCTCAGAGAGCATGTTGGGGCTGATTCTAGCAAACACACATGATGTTTACAGTAGTGCACATTATTCTGAGTTTTAGAAGTGAACGAGCCAAACCAGGGAGAATAAGTTCTGACAGACTCTAAACTTTAAGGCTAGAATACATAGAGAAAAGCCAGACAAGGAGTAAAATCCAGCAAAGCAGGAAAATATTATAACACGAAAGAGTGTCTCAGAAATGAAGACTACTGAGCACACTGAAAATTTTAGGTAAGAAAAACATAAAAGCATACAAGTAGACAGTTGGCTTTAAGTCAACTGTTCTCTAGCAATCCTGACTACATTGCCACGGAAGGTTAGAGAGTAAAGTAGCCATCAGCAGAGCTCTAGAAGAATAGAGTCTATGCTGGTAACTCACTGAGAACAATGTCACTGTTAGTGGTAAGAATAGTAATGATACCACCTTCATAGAAGGAACATTCTGGGATTATCTCTAGGGATTGAGCTTAATGACTATTCACAAGGCTCTGAAAGTGCTTCTGCCTGCTTTCCTTAGACTTTGTACAGATGGCCAACTTTTTACAGGCAAAAATGTAATCCTGTCAAACATGTTCATCTCTTCTCATTGCCTTAATTTTCACACTGAAATATGCACTGAGGATGCTTTGTGCCTCAGTGTCTAGTGTAATACAATACTCACTGCTGGTGGGTATTTGCATTTAGTTAAATTAGGTAATTTTTAAAAATTAGTTTCTTGATCTTATTAGGCATAGGACAAGTACTCAATAGTCACATAGGTCTGTTTGTATTGTAAATAATTCAGATGTCAGAAATTTCTGTCAGCTATGCAAGATTTGTTGAATGTGTCTTGAGATAATAACCTTTCCCAATGCAATTTAACTTGCCAGCTCCGTTAGATTGCTCTTTAAACCATTGGACTGAAGTTCTTAATTGGTAAACTAATTTATTTTTATCTTTTATTGATTAAATTAAACATTACAAACCCTTGTCTTTTCTGAATTTACAATCAGAGATATATGATTTCCTTCAATTGCAACCATGAGCTGGAGAAGTCCCAGAAGAAATGGGAACTGATTGTGTAATTAAGAGGTGGCTCTTCATTATCCTGTCTTGTCTCTTAAATTGGACTCCTGGGCAGCTATTCTAGGAGCAAGGGGGAATGACAAAAGCAACCCGCAGTCTATTTCTCATTCTCACCCTGGGTGTAGGGCACATAGGAGGGAAGCCTCTGATTAAGCTTAGATTCACTAAAATAATTAAACACACATAAACCAGCATCTCAATATATTCTCTTTATGAAATTAGAAAAGTTATGCATTGCTGAAAACGAATAAATCTTAGGAACTATGCCTCAGACAAAACATTTTTAAATGGTGACTTATTTGAAAAGAAATTCATGCCAATTATCAGTTACATCCATTTTATTTGTTAACAAAAAGTGTTTAGAGAAAATCTGCATACCCTTTATGGTGATGGGACATGACTCACACAGAAGCTAATTAAATGAAGAATGGTCCTACTTCACATTGATTTTCCTTTTGGCATTTTTGTGACTCGTTTTGAGGTTGCAATTTTGGTTCAATCAAAACTGAACTGTTTAAAATTATGAAATTAGTTACATTCACCTTTGAGTACAATTGCTAATTTATCTTAACCTGCCAGAGTGGATTTAATCATCCTTAGTTTTATTGTTAGGAAAGTGGATAAGCAATGTTGGCTCTTGGTTTTTACATGTTTGCTGATTAGGTAGACAAGTAGATGTTTGTGGTTTACATATTTGTTAGATAATATTCTCAAACAGTTCCTGCTTTTGAGTTAGAAGCTGATTTAGTTCTCTGGCCACAATCTGAATATGCAGAGTTCTAGCTAAATGTCAAGGTGAACCCACAAATCAGTGTGGTGGTAAACTGAGCACGTGATCCAAATTTAAAATGTCCAATTTATTCTATTCTATATGCCTAACTTAGAAGAAGAGTATCCAAATGTTTCATACTTACTCAGTAATGGTGTGCCCATCACTGGCTTCCTGTAACAGGAGCACTACCTTCCTAGGAGCACTAGCTTCCTGAGAAGAAAGCCTCAATTAAGGGATTGTCAAGATCAAACTGACCCATGAACTTGTCTATGGGAGTTGTCTTGATTGTTAATTGATGTAAGAGGGTCCATGTGTATAATCAGTGCAATTTAATGTACTGATTTTTAATTTTTAATTTAATTTAATTCAATTTAATGTACAATTTTCCTATCTATATTACCAAACTATTTCAATGGGGCTAATAAACTTATATTTGAAATGAGTCCTATCTCTTAGAGGAAACCTAGAAAGAAATACAACAAAATGTCATCAGATATTATTTTGGGATACACACACACACACACACACACACACACACACACACACATCATATATATATATATATATATATATATATATATATATGATCACACTCACACATACACACATTATATATATATTATATACATATGGTCATACACACACACACACACACACACACACACACACACACATATGGTCTCAAGCTCAGAAATCCTCCTGCCTAATAATGGACTTAAAGGTGTAAGCCATTACTATCCAACTTGGTGATTTTTTTTATCAATGAATTTCATTTTGGTTTTTGTTCTATTTAATTAAATGTTTCAAAGGAAATGATCATTTAAAATGATTTTTAGTATCCATTATTTGTTGGAAAAATGAATAATGAAATCTGCAGGAAACAAATGGAACTGAAATATATTACTATATTCATGAGTTAACACAAATTCAGAAATATACATACTATGTTTTTTTCTTTTTTAAGTTTTAAGTTTTGTTCAAACTTCTAACATTTGTATGTTTTTTTGAGAGTGAGTATGGGAATAAACTCAGAAATAACTAAAAATGAGTCAAGTAGATGGGAAAAATTAGGAAATGGACTGGGAAGAATAAAATAACACAGACTGAGTAGGAAATGTAGAAGTAGAAATACTGGTGAAAGAATGGAGCAGGAAGGAGCTCAAAAAAAATCACTAAGTATATATAAAGGTGCTGCAAGATATTTTGTTGCTTTGCATGCTGATTAAAAAATGAATTAAAAGAGAAAAATACTTGTTTTCACCACAAAAAGCAATATCTATGACAAACAATGTATAAGATCAACTAAGAAATACTTAAGGATACAAGAAAATGTGGCTGTCAGGATAGCTCAGCAGTTAAGAGCACTCACTGCTCTTGTGGAGGACCTAGGTTTGGTTCACAGCACCCAAGCCAAGCCCTCATAACTACCTACAACTCTGGCCCCAAGAGATCTGATGCTTTCTTCTGGTAGCTGAGGTTACCTGCGTATCCTGTGTACACATACATACACTCAGGCATACTCACATATACATAAAATAAAGAAATATTTTTAGAAGACACAAGAAAATAAAGTATCTTTCCTCAATATAGCACATATTTTTATTTACTATGGTTTTGTTTACCCTTCTTAGACCTAAATACTTTCACATTAAACACCATACACCCAAAGCTGTTGTAAATCCAATCCAAGTCTACTCCAACTTGAAGAATTATATACTCCATAATTCTATGCCCACAAATTCTGAAACTCCCTTAACTTCTTTTTAGTTGGAGAAAGCTCTTTATGCTAAGTTTGAAAATAACTTGAACTGCAGAAGATGATGAGGGAGAAGAGAGTTTGGTTATATTCACATGCACAGCACTTCACTGAGTCATGTACCCCTTGGAAACACTGAATACAGAGGGAGTGTACAACAGTTCCCTGGAGGGGGTCATCTGGAAGCAGATTTGGTGAAGTTATTCAGAAGAATGTGAGAAGATGAAGAGCAGAATGCTAGGTAGAATCGTGATATATCCAGTTGCCCTCTATGAAGAACCCATTTTTTTAAATAAGGAAATAACTGGTAAATATAAAGTATAAATTCCTCCATCCATCTAGCACTGCAAAGAATCCTAGGAGTCATCAGAGTTGACTCTAGCTATCACTAATATCAATCATTATATCAGGAATTTTTATAACTGCTGCTTACTTTTTGGAGTTAGAGCTTTTTTTCCAGTTCAATTAAATGTTCACACTGTTAATCCAGACCCACCTCCCCTCAAGGACATGGGGAAGAAACCAACATCTTACCATCATCAGACATGGGGCTTCACAGAGGTTCATATACTCATATCACTGTCTTCTCTTCAGATCATAAGCCAGACACACAGAGGTGAGCTCTACAGTACAGATAGTGATATTTCTATCTCAAAAGAACTTCTGCAACAGCTTCAGTCTCACTCTAGGATTTTTCAAACGGGGATTTTAGGTAGTCCACAAAAGTTTTCTGTGAGCTATAAAAGTCATGAGAACTTCTGACTTCCTTACGGAGTGTTTGCTGTACTTTGTACTTTATTACCACAACTGTTCAAATGTCTTCTACAATGGAGGGTCTTCTGTGTTTTGAGACCAACCAAGAAATAGAAAACTATGATATTAAAACAGGCAAAGTCCATGTAATCTCTTCCATAAAGCATAATCAGAAAATACATAAATTAAAACTACATTATTTTTATTCACCTCTTTAATGAAAGCACTATATGTAGGTCAACACGAAGCTAAGGTAGGAGGCATTGTTCACCTTTCTGGTGGCATTTAAAATGAACTAAAGATAATTTGCACTAATCCTCATTTTTTTTTCAGACTCACTTATTTCTAAGTTTATTTACAGTCCCAATCTCACTGCATAGAGTGATGGGAGCATGCATGTGCAATGGTGAAAAACACCATGGTTCAGATTTGTAGATCCAGATAAAATATTTTTCAAGAGGAAACTTAAAAGACTTATTTTATGTACAAACTCAATCAGTGCTCAAAGATCAATTAATCAATAAAATGCCTGTAATAAATATCAAAGTAGGTAGTAGATGTTTTTCTTTAGTTCTAGAAAAACAGACTGAGAATTAAACCTGATGGTAATGATTAAATACTTGCTGTCTGCTTATGGTTTCTCCGTCCCTGGCAGGAAGAGCCTGCTGGTATATTTAGGCACCAGCAAAGTTCTAGCCAAATTTGAAACTGCATGAAAAACACAATCAAGGACTAAATTTTTTCAAGTCTTAAGTTATTGTTCTACTGTTGTGAAGAAACATGACCAAGGAAATTCTTTTTTTTTTTCCACAGTCCACGAAGGCTTTTTATTTATGCTTTACATTTAAAAAAAGAAGCCCAGGATTTTCCCTCCTGTATGTTTTCGTCTTGCCTCTTCATGGTCCATGATGCCAGCAGAGGTTGTCAACACAATGAAACCAAACTGGCGTGATGGGAGCAGATTGTTCTGCCATTGTTCTAGGTCTTTGAGTTGAACATCAAATCTAGGGCTTATAACTCCACACTTGTTCAACCTGCCTATGAGGTTCACAACTATCTTCCCAGCCCTGTGGTCATCAGTGATCTCGAATTCACCAATGTAACCATGCTTCATCATCACAGTTAAGAACCGAACGATGACTTTAGAACACGGCCTGATGAGGACCTGGCGTTTGCTTCGCTTTTCGGCGTCATTGATCCTCTTGAGAGCATCCGCCAGAACATTCATTCGCACCATGGTGACGGCGAGGAAAGACGGCAGAAAGAGGACCAAGGAAATTCTTACAAAAGAAAGCATTTACCTGGACACTTGCTTATAGGTTCAGAGGGTTAGTCTATTTTCATCATGGCATGAAGCATGGTGGCAAGCAGGCAGGCAAACATGGGACAGGAAACTTACATCTTGATCCACAGAGTGCAGGCAAAGTGAGTGGTTTTGGCCCTAGCCTCAAAGTCTACTAAGGCCTCTTCAACCAGACTACACTTCCTATTTTTTTTTTCCAAACAGGGAACTTTTCCAACTAAACATGCAAATTTTTGAGTCTATGGGGGCGATCTTCATTCAAACTGTCACACTTGGCACTACTTACTCTGAGTGAGGAACCCAGTAAAAAATCTAATTGTGTATAAAGGTTTTCTAGAGTGAACCACAGTTGAAGCAGGGTTGGGCAGATCAACATCAATATATATATTGTCTATTCTATTGTTATATACTGTACAAGGAATGACTAACATATATGAATATGCTTGAAGGTCATCTGCAGTCCTTTGAGATGGAACACTAGCCATCTGACGTAAGAGCTGTGTTCTTTTGAAGTGTACTGTGTTAAGCTGTAACAGATACCCACAGACATTCTCTCATCCTTATTGCTTTTGTTGAGTTTTACTGCCTGAAGGTTTTTTCAGCGGTAGGAGCTGATCACACACCTTTGAGTCATGCTGATGTGGTAAGACAGATGCTAGAAGTAGGCATTAGTGAACAGTTGATGGATACATGAGAATTTTGTTTTACATGATTTTAGAACTTCATCTCTTGTGCTAGAATGAAGTTCTAGTTGAACCTATATGTAATTCTAATCAAATAGCTTTTATCAAATGCCTTTTCTTCCCTAATACAACTCCCAGCTTTCATTACCGTTTTCAACAAACAACAACCCAATATATTTCTCAGAACCTGTTCTAAGCTCTTGGACAACTCCATTTCTGGTTGCTCCTGGAAGGATTGCTGCTCTGGTTTGTACATGGGCATTTTACTTATTTGGATCGTGAAAGTCTGTTCTCTTGGAGACAGAGTTAACTTTGTGTAGATGGGCAATACCAAAAGGTGTTCCCATGCAATTCTGAGAATTTTTCAAACAAAACCCTTCCATGAGTTGTCTCACCCAACTAGCATTTGCTCTTATGTGACAGGTTAAAAATTCTATTTTTGTTTTTGAAAAAAATATGTTCATGGAGGAAAAAAAGCACAATTTAATGTACATAGAAATTTAATAGGTTTCTACCAAATCAAACACTTCAAATAAGTCACCAAATTATGCTGGTCAAGGAAGCTCATGTTAGGTAAACATTGGATGTCAGAGAGGAAAGGACAACAAACATGACCAAATCGTTGTGAGAAGATCCCAGTCTGCAGGCATTGCCCCTAACTGATCAATAAGATTATGGTAATATGAATAGTAAAGTCGATATGGAACTTTCTAGATACTAGGTACACCATATGTGTATATATTTATATATTAAATGGTAACAAAATGACAATAATCTTTTAGATAATGCTAGCAACTAGCAACTAATATTAGTGAAAAGAAGAGCTAACCTACAAGCAACATTGCTACAGGGAAATAATTTGATGCCCCCCTGAGGAGCTCCGTAGCATAAGGAAATATCTGTGATCTGAATGTAGGGGCTCAAGTCCTAGTCTGCCATTTGTGAGTTATTGGGTGCTAACTAGACCAACGTCCCTCCATTTCTTACACTGAAAATAAAGAAAGTAGAAATTCTATTTTAGAATAACCTCCATGATTATAGCACAAGAAAGCATCAGATACAATGATTATTTCAAAGGACTTGACCCTGTGGTTCAAAATACATATATTCGATAAAATTGTGTCTCAGAGCAGGTTACAGAAAGCAGAGGTGATCGAGACATACAAGAAGGTAGATGTGAACCTATAAAGATAGACACATACATAGTGATGACAGAGGGAGAAGAGAGTTTCCACATGATGATCAAAAGATGCCAGCAACATCATGCTTGATAATACAAAGCATTTCAAGACTGGCAGGACTAGAATAATTCAGATCCATATTCCCTCTTCTGGATGGTGCTCATCTCAGCATTTCATCTCCTGAACTTTCACCTTCTCATTTTACTTTTCCATCTACCCTTGCTCTGCCTTTTTCTTTATCTGGCTAATTGATTTTCGTGGGACTTTCGGGATCCAAGAGCTGAGTTTCTATCTCTAGTGATTCTGTAGTTGAACTTGGACCGTAATCTTACAGTTCTTGTCCCAAGTTTCTGGGAGATATTTCATTTCTCCCTCAGTGCTTCTGAATGAAATAATAGAAATCATGAACAGATGTTGGCTTACATAGAAGCCTTTTACTTGCCACCAACTACCACTAGACTTAGAAATTGATTTAGATTAGAAAGTCTTTTCACATATCCTCAAGTCAAGTGTTCTTGCTTATAAATGTGGTAATAAAGCTATATTGCCTTTAGATGTAATGCTGTATTTCTTAACTACTTTTTTTTGAACAGCAACTTTAAATGGTCTAAACAATGAAGAAAGGCAGATGAAGTAAAGCTGAGAGAACAGTTACTACCTCCGCAGACCACACCATCCAGGTCTTCGCAGCGCCGGTCATCACACTCACAGGTCTTGCCATATACTCTGCTGTCCCCGGGAGGGTAACAAGTGCATCTGCCACATTCACATCTACCTACAAGGTAACCAGAGAGAGCAGGGAGAGGACCATCAGCCTGAGCAGAGCCTTCAGTGAAACAAGCACATTCAAAATCCAAGTATCTCAATGTACCCAGCAAATACTTTCTCAACCTCCCCTACAACACACTGAAATTCAGACA
The DNA here is from genome assembly GCA_030674055.1 of Rhabdomys pumilio. NCBI lineage: Eukaryota > Metazoa > Chordata > Mammalia > Rodentia > Muridae > Rhabdomys > Rhabdomys pumilio. The sequence goes on along the minus strand of JANHMN010000001.1, from coordinate 260,851,067 downwards.
CAAATGCCAAGAAACCAGAGAGTGGAAAGGACAGTGGCTGGCTCAGAAGTTGGCCACATTTGTTATGCCACTTTTAATCAACCCTGAGGGATAATTTCATGATGAAACTGTTTAATACCTAGTTCAAGTGTGCCATTAAAAATAATTGCATCAAAGTATTATATATAATATACATAAAATATTCATATATAACCAGTCTATATTTTCATTTAATTTAAAATACTTTGGTTATTTAAAACATCTTTTAATTGAAGATAAAGTAACACATGAGAAGAAAGTAATCATATGTATTTTTCTGTTTGATAATTGAGTGATTATTTGTGGCCAATTCCTTAGTTCATAAAATTCATTTTAATATGGAACAAACATCAAAAACCATGACCTTCAAATATTTAGCCCCAAATCTCAAACTATAAACATATTGCAGAATGAGTTTGATTCATGCTTAGGAAAGCCCCTCAGCTAGTGAGATGCAAATTGCCCTCATTATTTCTTCATCTGTACCTACATGCTGATCACTGATTCCTTGCTTTGTCTCATTTTGTTTTTACTACACATTGACTACCACATTATGCCCATTTGACAAGACAAAAAATTGAGATATCATTGAGGCTAACAACACTGAGTTGTTCATGTGAACCAGCTAGTTAATATTATAATGAAAATTCATATTCATTCTCACATCCTCACTGACCTTAAAGCTTGTTCACCTATTAAGTCATATTGTATCTTAATATGGCATCATGAAACTACACAGGAAGAAACTTTCCTTTGTCTGAGAAATCAGACTTGTTTGCCAGAAATTCATCTAGTGACAGTACTTCAGGACAGCTGTTAGTCCTAGTCATTAGCCCCACTATCATAATTACACACCCACTGATATGATTCGATGATGCCTCAGGGCTGGCCCAGCAATGCTGTTGCTGTACTTGTATCTTGTTAAAGAAATTCAGCATTGGCAGTGATGGAGGAAAAATTAGTATTTAGAATCATACAGTCTCAGAGATGAAATTACAGATGATCTAATTTGCAGTGATTCAGTCTCTCTGGCAAGAGTGTGGGGTCAGTGTCGCCTTAGAATACTGTGAACAATGAGTCTCTCTCTCTCTCTCTCTCTCTCTCTCTCTCTCTCTCTCTTTCTCTCTTCTGAAAAATCCCTTTTTTCTACTTGAGGGTAGCTATAACTTCAACAACAGAGAAGGATCTCTTCCTGAATGACAGTCCCCCTTGGCCATCGGTGGCCAGAATGGAGACACAGGAAAGCCTCTTGCTAGAGTTCTGATTCTTAAGCAAAGGTGCAGGATTCAAGATGAAACAGCATTTAGCCGAGCATAGAACACCAGCAACCTATGTCCTGGATGTTCCTGTCATCCAGGCTGTTGCAGAGGCTGATGATCAACGTGAATTGTGACCATGAACCCTTTATAAAATATATTTTCTCCCATTAACGAAGCACATAGTCAATGGTGGCTATTCACTGAAGACACAGACATCTCTCATGCACCTATTTCGTCCTAATCTTGAAATTTCTACAATGTCCTCTATGGAATCCCACCAATGGTTAGAAGCCAGTGGAAATCTGAGCTTACATGGCAGAATTGCTCCTTGACTCTTATCTACTATCTCTTCACTACTAAAGTATTAAGTGCAATTCTATACTACATAATCAGTGCCTAAATCTTATCAAAACAGTGAAAACACTGCAAAGTACCAGCCAGATTTTTTTATTATGTTAGCAGTTAATAAAGGTCTCAGTCACTGAAGTAGAAAAGCAAGATATGTAGATTTATTGTCCTAATTGAAAAATAAGTTGGATTTAATCTATTTCTTTCATTTAAGAAATGATATTATTTTATAGTTTTCTAAAGTTTTAAAGATATGAATGTGATTTTTGCCAAAAATTAAAATTAAAATAATCATAAATAAGAACAAAAGAGAATAATAACATAAGTCTAGTTCTAATAAGTGCTATTTGTGACTATAGTGTCAATTAAAACAATAAAATCAATGCTCAAATAAAAGAAAACAAGTAGTTTATAAAACAATTCAGAAAGAAATCTAAATACCTATGTGATAAGAAATTAATTCAGTCAATAAAATCAGTATTATTTTACTAAAACTTATCTAGAGCATAGTCTACACTAATAGAACTACCTACTCGTAAATGTAAATAGCATAGAGAATTACCATTTACAAAACCTAGCCACCTATTCAGTCTTTTAAGGTATATTAAACATTAGTAAAGACTAATAATGCAAGAAGGAAGGTATTTAAAAGTTCAGATAAAAATAGACTTTATACATTTCACATCTAACATATAAAACCTAGAAATAGTCTAATTCAGGCATTGAAAAAAATGCACAGTTCATAGTTCTACGTATAGCTACTCATTTAAAAAATTTAAATATATATCATTTAAATTAAATCTTAACTTGGATTTTTTTGCTTCTCCTATATCATCAAAATATAAAACATGTAAAGACATCAAAATATAAAACATTTTCCTTCAAAGATGTACATATGTTTGTCTTAGACCACATTTTTTTCCATAAGAAATAAATAACAAAAACTCTGATTTAGGCTGTGGATGGAGTTTCTAGCACCACAAAATAAAGTAAAAGTCTAATATGGTCTAATAAATTACCAGATATTTATTGAGATTTGTCTTGCATAAGGTTCCTGATTAAATATAGGAATATTTTGTCAAAAAAGAGCCAAGTCTACATTTTCTGTTTCTCTAAAGAGGTTGCCTCATTTCACTAAATATTGGCTACAAATAAGGTAGTTGGAGAAGGAGCACATTACCAAATATTATATATTTTGGATCATCTTTTCTGACTCTAGACCATTAGTATTAAAATAATTTGATTAATATTTGTATATGGAAAGGCAAATGTTTTCATTGGTTGTTTTATTAAACAGAGAGAAAGTTTAATTTTTCTAGGGCTTTCTCTTTAGGTCCAACCATATATAAAACTATCTCAAAAACCTTAAAACATTCATTAATAAAGGAAATTTTAAAATTCACATTGTTTTGAAAATATCTGACCATTTTAGATATGACAAGCTATTTGTCATAAGCTCTGTTCTATGCTTATTTAAGAATCAGCCATTAGATATTTGTTTGTACCCATTCCTAATCCTGTCTTAATAAATCTTCACATACACTCCCATAAGCAAATGCACTGCTTTAAAAAACAAAACAAAACAAAAAATATGGTCTTTTGTGGTTACCCCAGAAACTGAAATGGGGGCTGAAATGAAAACTGTTGCCTGTCTGTGGAATCTGTTCTTCAAAAAGGCTGCATTGTTTGGCCTCAGTGGGGCGGATGCTCCTAGCACTCCCAGACTTGATGTGCCAAGGCTGGGGGATACCTGGGAAGGGGGGGAACCCTCTCAGAGGAGAAGGGAAGAAGTATGGGGAGAGAGTCTGTGAAGAGGGAACTGGGGGATGGCAGAAATTGGGATATAAATAAATAAATAAAATATTTAACTTATAACAAACAAAAAATTCATGGTCTTTGAAAACATGGTATCATACTTTTCTCTGTAAATAAGTAGACTGTGGGAAGGATTGAATATCAAAGTCACCAGAAGGATGAACAAACACCTTCCTAATGGGAGAATGTAAGCCTGGTGACTGTGGTTGGGAGAAATATGTAGATCTATAAGAAAACATAGATGAGTGATAGACAGAAAGCATCTTAGGCTGCAGATGAGCAGCTCAGCAGTAAAGGCAGAACAAGACACTCAAAGGAGATTGTTGTTCTTGTACTTCCATTCTCATCTTGACCTGCTGCAATTCTCTTGACATACCACTAATTAGCAATCTCTTAAGTGAGCAAACTGGTTCCTTTCCTGAATCATCTTGTAATGCAGCTCAGAAGTCACGGAGATTTAGCTCTCTCTCTCTCTCTCTCTCTCTCTCTCTCTCTCTCTCTCTCTCTC